>JAAGKR010008289.1:0-31999 GCA_011419295.1 Clarias macrocephalus
GTTTTCCTCCACCAGCATCACGTAGTGACCTGGACACTATTTTATAAGAAGAACGGCTTAAAATCCCTCTGGCCGCAGTGCAGGACTTGTATCTGTCACTCCCAAGGCGAATTGATGCTGTATTGGGCACAAAAGGAGGCCCTACACCATACTAATGAATTATTGTGGTCTAAAACCAGGCGTTTCAGTTTCATTGTCCAACCCCCCTGTAGCTCATTAATACTATCCATACATGTGTATATATGTTTATTATTTATTTGACATGGACGTATAGAAATATAAAGATTCAGGTGGAAAACTTTTATTATACAATTAACAAACCACAGTTAATAGAACAATAAAAAAATCTATAGAAGGTATACACTCATTGTCTTTACCCCTGTATCCTTTGTACAGTGTCACAGGGGGGCCTGGAGATGGGGTACTAATCTTTTGAAGGGTGCACACACATACACACACTCACACAGCACAGGCAATTTGGGAACACCAATTAGCCTAATCTGCATGTCTTTGGATTGTGGGAGGCAACCAGACTACCCAGAGGAAGCCCACCAAGCACGGGGAGAACATGCAAACTCCATGAGCACATACGTACCTCGAGGCCACAGTGCTAACCACCGTGCCGGTGGAATTTATACAGTATGAGCACACACACACACACACACACACACACACAAAAAAAAAACTAACTAAATAAAAAAATATATAATAAATAAATCAACAAACAAATAACAAAACATGAAATTGAGAAAATGTGTTTTACTGATTAAATCTGAATGTAGAGACAATAACAGAAGAGTTGTGGTTTTCTTTAAGATTTAATGAGTGCAAGAGATTTTGGATTTCACAGAGAAAATGTGATAGTTTAGGAACTGATTTACAACTTATCTACAATTTACAATAATTTACAACTTAAGTGAAAATTGACTTTGATGAATGTTAAATTTGGACATTAATATAAAACAATACAATGCATTCAAATGATCTGGTACTGTGGCAATAAAAATATACATCATCATAAAGTGAAAATATACGATTCATGAATAAAATAAAAAATATAATTTTCAGCTAATAGTAAGGCTTGTTTTCAGAAGGAAACCCCTAAATAAGCAACACTTTTATAGGAGTGTTAGTGTTGAGTAGGTATACCCTGGCCAAACACATCACCGCTAAGATTTTAATGTAACTGCGGTAGAGGAAAAGGAATATAATTGTCAGAAGCATCAACATTTACCTCCAATGTGTTAATGAAAAAAAGCCTCTTTTACACTCTTATGACACTGAGCTAGACGAACCTCCATCATACCTTCTGCACGTGTTCATAAGTTGTGATATAATAATGTCGATGTCTTGAGACGCTGAAATCAAAGGACTACATTAGGATCATTTTAGTCATAGAATCTGATACAGTCATCAAAAATTAACATTTACCGTTAAATACTAAAACTAAGGCTCAGCTTGAGTAGTTAGTTCCACTTAGCTGAGATTTAATTGTGTCAAAGCGAAAGCACGTTTCGATTATGAGTCAACGCTATGTTAAGTTTACCAAAATCTGCATTTAAGTCATATGGAGGCAAGCGCCGCTGAAAGTAATGATAACGACAATTTTCAGAATTGCAATTCTGGAATTTCCTTCGGATCAATAAAGTATCTATCCATCTATCTAAACTAACTAAATCAGTCATGAACTAGTTGGTGTTGGTTGAAAGCATAAACCCTGAGCCTGTTTGCCTATGATCTGATGCACAGCGTTGACTTATGTGACGCGTCGAAATACACGTAACTAGTTATATTAACATTAACAGGGGGTTAAAGCACAGAGTTACTGATCGGAAGGTCGACAGTTCGAGGCCCAGCTCATCCAGGTTGCCATTGTTGGGCCCTTGTGTAAGACGCTTTACCCTGTCAGTTGAAGGAGTGCTGTGTCATCTCTCACCCCAGCTGTAGTGCAATAGGTGAAGAAAAGAATTTCACTGTGCAGTAATGTGACAAACAAAGACTTAACTTAAAATATTTTGGCACCCACAACCAAGTCATGTGCCTTTTTAATATAGAGTGAAGTGAAGTGAATATAATAACTATACAGTATATATATATATATTGTTGTTTATTTGTTATAGATATCCATAGTTTCCGTGATGGGGAACTTACACCACTGTTGCAGGCGCGAGCATACACACAACATCCGCAACACACTCCAACACACACGCACATATACACACAGTTGGTGTGTGTGTGTGTGTGTGTGAGATTTGGTGCGTGTGTTTTGGGGTGTGTGTGTGTGTGTGTGTGTGTGTGTTGGGTTGTGTATGTTTTTTGGTTTGTGTTTTTGGTGTGTGTGTGTGTGTGTGTGTGTGTGTGTGTCTATAGCGGATTCCCTCCTCCGTTACCCCCCTCCCCTCCCCTCCGTTACCCCCCTCCCCTCCCCTCGCCTCCCCTCCGGCGGGACAGAAGTGGGCGTTTCCTTTCCTTTCCGTTTCCTCCTGAAGCACCGAGAGCTCTCAGTAGAGCAGCAGTTCCTCCAGCGCGCGACTGCACGGCACGGTAACGGCTGCACGCGCTGTACGGTTCTCTCCCCCCGATATGCAGGTGACCGTGTCCCGGCCCGCGTTCCGCCTGGTGACAGGGCAGTGTGACCCGGACCGTGAGAGCAGCCTGCACTGAGAGCGGACATGGCGAACGGAAACCACTACGACAACCGGCGCATCGTGGAAAAGTACCTGAACCACAAGCTGTCGAAAAACGGACACGCGTGCGAGTTCAGCCACCGGTGTCGCGCGAGCGGTTCGGAGGAGGAGGAGGAGCGCGAGAAGGAGAGCGCGCGCCGCGCCACTCTGCACCGGGCTCTGCGCGAGGCCGGAGACGAGCTGGAGAACCTGTACCGCCCGGAGCTGGCGGAGATGACCAAGAGCCTGCGCGCGACCCCGGTGGCCGCCGAGCAGAGGCGCTTCGCGGCCGTGGCGGACGAGCTGTTCCGAGACGGAGTCAACTGGGGCCGCGTGGTGGCGTTCTTCGAGTTCGGAGCCACGGTGTGCGTGCAGTGCGCGCCCGACGCCGAGCGGAGCGCGTGCGCAGAGAACGTCGCGCGCTGGATGGCCGAGTACCTGAACGGCCCGCTGAGCGGCTGGATCCAGGACAACGGGGGCTGGGTACGTCACTCTGTCCATCTCTGTCACTCTGTCACTGTGTCATTCTGTCGTCGTGTCACTCTGTCCATCTCTGTCACTGTGTCACTGTGTCATTCTGTCACTCTGTCCATCTCTGTCACTGTGTCACTCTGTCCATCTCTGTCACTGTGTCATTCTGTCACTCTGTCCATCTCTGTCACTGTGTCACTCTGTCACTCTGTCCATCTCTGTCACTCTGTCACCGTGTCATTCTGTCATTCTGTCGTCGTGTCATTCTGTCACTCTGTCCATCTCTGTCACTGTGTCACTCTGTCACTGTGTCACTCTGTCCATCTCTGTCACTCGGTCACTGTGTCACTCTGTCCATCTCTGTCACTCGGTCACTGTGTCACTCTGTCCATCTCTGTCACTCTGTCCATCTCTGTCACTCTGTCACTGTGTCATTCTGTCGTCGTGTCATCTGTCATTCTGTCCACTCTGTCACTGTGTCATTCTGTCGTCGTGTCATTCTGTCACTCTGTCCATCTCTGTCACTGTGTCATTCTGTCATTCTGTCGTCGTGTCATTCTGTCACTCTGTCCATCTCTGTCACTCTGTCATTCTGTCACTCTGTCACTCTGTCCATCTCTGTCACTCTGTCACTGTGTCATTCTGTCACCGTGTCATTCTGTCACTCTGTCAACCGGTCCTTCTGTTCCTCTGTCACTGTCCGTCTGTCACTATGTCATTCTGTCACTCTGTCCATCTCTGTCACTCTGTCATTCTGTCATTCTGTCGTCGTGTCATTCTGTCACTCTGTCCATCTCTGTCACTCTGTCACTGTCATTCTGTCACCATGTCCTTCTGTCCCTTTGTCACCGTGTCATTCTGTCACCATGTCATTCTGTCACTCTGTCACCCGGTCCTTCTTTCCCTCTGTCACTGTCACTCTGTCACCGTGTCATTCTGTCAGTCTGACACCGTGTCCTTCTGTCCCTTTGTCACTGTCACTCTATCAGTCACCATGTCCTTCTGTCCCTTTTGCTCTCCCTCTGTCACCATGTCATTCTGACCCTCTGTCACCATGTCATTCTGTCCCTCTGTCACTCTCACTCTGTCACCATGTCATTCTGTCCCTCTGTCACCGTGTCATTCTGTCCCTCTGTCACCGTGTCACTCTGTCACCGTGTCCTTCTGTCCCTTTTTCACTATCACTCTGTCACCGTGTCACTCTGTCACCGTGTCCCTCTGTCAATCTGTCACCCGGTCATTATGTCCCTCTGTCACTATGTCCCTCTGTCAATCTGTCACTGTGTCCTTCTGTCCCTCTGTCACTCTGTCACCGTGTCCCTCTGTCTCTCTCTGTCAATCTGTCACCATGTCACTCTATCATTGTTTCCCTCTGTCAATGCCTCTCTGTCACTGTCACTCTGTCATCATATCCCTCTGTCAGTCTGTGTTGCTCTGTCACTCTGTAGTGCTGTCACTGTGTCACTGTGTCACTGTGTCACTCTGTTGCTTATTCACTCTGTGACCGTGTCATTGTCGCTCTGTCGCCATGTCAGTCTATCACTATGTCACTCTGTCACACGAGTCATTCGTACTGAAGCGATTCCTTTGAACAAAACTGCACTTTGTTGATTCTGTTCTAAAAGTCATGTTACTTATACTTAAGTTAAATATTCTTTATAATCCATGTTTATTTTCACAAGAAACTACACACACTTCAGTGCCAAAATTCTATTGAGCGTCTATTGGTGTGTGTAAGGGTTTAAATGTTCAGCTCGTGAATTCTTGTGATTATTATTATTATTTTTTATTTTTTTATTGAGACCGTTCTCGACTCGTTTCTACTCTGTTCAATGAATCGACTCCCTTTTGGGTTGATTCGTGATTGTATATCACACACTCACTCATCGTCTATACCGCATGGTTGGGGGCTGGAGCCTATCCCAGGAGACTAGGGTATGATGGTGGGGTACATCAGGTGGGGTGTCAATCCATCGCAGGGCACACACACATACACACCCACACACACTACGGGCAATTTGGGAACAGCAGTTAGCCTCATCTGCAGGTCTTTGGACTGTGGGAGGAAACCGGAGTACCCGGAGGAAACCCACCAAACTTGGAGAGAACATGCAAACTCCATGCACACAGACCCCAAGGAGGGAATCGAACCTGGACCCTTTCATTTTAATTTTGTGATTGAATTTGAATGCCAAATAAAAACACAGAGAGTGCCATTATGGTGTAGTGGAGCATCAGTAGTACATAATATTTGATGTTCAACCGGGATTCAATTGAAGTTAAGTTGATTGATTTTTTTATTTTTATTGTCCATAAATTAGTTCCTGTTATTACAAAAACTATTGCAGCCATAAACGTTCCATCCTTCATTTAATTGTGAAGTTGATCAACGCAACACCATCCTGAGTTTTTTGACTGTCAGAAAACTTACAGCTGACTGTTACAAAGCTCTGACACTGGAGACTCCTTCCATAAACGTCAAGTAAACCTCATTTTAGCGCAATCAGTTTAATATTAGTCTTAGATTCATGAGGCGTGATGATGATTGCATGTATTAAAACTAGAACCTGTACATTCTGTAATGCATTAGTAGTAGATTTTTTTTTTTTTTTATGAGTTAGAATTTTTTCAGGAGTGTTTTTGAACGAATTCTGTGCCTGAACTGTTCAGGAAACGCTTTTAGAGGAACAATTAAAGGGATTTGGTCATGAACTATTAGTTGTGTGTGTGTGTGTGTGTGTGTGTGAGTGTGAGCGGAGCTGGAGTGAGTAGCAGACGAGCTTGCTCTTATTAGGCTTGATTTCTGGCTCGGCGATCGACGTGTAGCGAGGACCGGAAACAGAGTGGACGTGACACGTGTCAGGGAACACGTCGCTGTAATTTACACGGCCCCTCAGGGTGCTGCCACACACTCCGAGCGAGCGCTGCGGTGAGTCACGGGCCACGCCGGGAATGTTAACGACGAGCGGATCTGCTTGCAGTAAAACTTTCTCCTCCTTTCTCCTCTCTTTCATTTCACTTTCTCGAACCACATTGCCATGCATTCTGATTGGCTGGAAGGTGCAGTAACATAATCTTCTTGTATTCCATGATGATAAATGTAAGAATGTGCTATTTATTAGGGAGAAACATATAATATTTGATATGGTGAGATTTTTCTTAAGGAGGTTTTTGGTTACGGAAGGAGTCTCCAGTGTCAGCGCTCGCTCAACTAACAAGCACGAAGTCGCAAACGAAAGCATTAAATGTAATTATAGATAGTTAAAAGAATAATAAGATGTATTGCTTATTAATTACAAAAAAAAAAATCAAAGCAGATCAGCTTCAGGACATGTCATCATGTTGTTATGTGGCGGTAACAGTAGACCCGCTTCGTCACCCCGTTCACGTCCTGTCATTTTTTATGTCTTATGAGATAATTATCGAAGGTAAACCAGAATCCGGGTATGAGCGCGGTGTCATGTTCACGGTGAGCGTGAGTCGGAGTCACCTCACGACGGCAGAGCTTTGTGCCTCATACCAAAGCCTCGCAGCCTGAAGGTGACGGAACGAGATAGTTACAGATTATTACCGTCTTTCTTTTCACGCCTTTGAACTCTTTGACTTTTTTCTTTCCGTGCCTGACCGCGGTGCTCGTGAGAGGGATTTCCAGCGGGGTTAAATCGCCGAGCGGCTCTTTGAAGTCGGAAGTTACATTACACAGAGAAGAAAAATCGCAATCAATCCTTGTGTAACAAAATAAATTGAATGTTCCATCTCGATGTTACTTCGACACCATCAGCATCGTTTGTGAATAAAATTAAGATCGAAATGCGTCATGTCTGAGGTTTTAAACCCCTACGAGGGTCGTATTCCACCATCACCAGAAACATGAAACAGGAGATGCTCAAGGAATGACTTAAACGGTTCCCCAGCTGGTTACGACCCTGAAATTCCTCGCGCTCATGCCGGTCTGATTCAGATCCAGGTGCACCGCAACTCCCTGCTTTTCCTTCAGTGAAGTAGATCTTCTGAGTTCACGTGTCTCTGGTAAAAGACAAAATCGTACTACTTCTACAATCGCAAGCAAAATACGTAGTTCCGATGTCAGTAGCGTCTTGTGCAAACAGCGTAAGCTTTCTTTCATGCATCAACTCCATCATGGACTCCGCGCTATGCTAACCATGCTAGCACGTAGATAAGCGAGGAAATCTATTCAGCTCCGCTGTTACAGCTGTACAGGTCACGTGATTTCAGAAATATCTATGAACCGTGAAGGGAAGTTGACTTAGGAAGCGTTAAGCACAGGACTAAAAAAATGTGCTGAAGTCTGCAATTTCCTGTTCTGCTTCTCTTAAACCAAACTTTCTGAATGAGCTCAACTGAAAGGAAAAAAAAAAAAACTCAACAAAACAAAGCTCATCTCTAAGCACTTAATCTGGTTAAAGGAAGTGAATGACGTGATCCAGAGCAGACCGGATCTGAACCCCGTCAGCATATTGTTGAAGAAGGTCTGGAATGTTTGAAAAGCGAAGGATGGCAGATATGATTCATTTACAGTAGACACTCAGCAACGAGTCTGTTCAAACCCTCATCTGTCACAGATCTGCAGATACGCAAGTCGGCTCAGTCAGTCGATTCATGTACGACGTGACCCTTTTAATTCAGGTGCGAAGCTTCAGGTCTGCTACAGCGGTGAGGTACGAATGCCTCAGTGCTGGATTTCCCATGATACAGACGGCTGGTTTCATTTTTTATAATAGCGCTAATGTATTATTATTTGTAGGGAGGGGAGTCCATACCCGATACCATACTGTCACGATACCGCAGTGCTGATTCGATTAATATTGCTATCCTGGAAGCATCACAATTTAATTAATCTCCTGATTTGATATATGAAGAAAAAAAAAGATTTTGTTACAATTTTAAAATCTTTAAACAAGTTGAGTCATAACGCAGAAGCTTTATACCTTACAGCCGTAAAGTTGAATTGAACATGAGTATTTAAATGTTCCTTATAACATTAGTTTTCTCATAAAAAATCCAAGCACAGCATTTAACATCATACAGAGTTTAACATCAAATTAATTTCAAATTAAATGAATCAAACAAGCCACCTGATTACTGAGCAGCACCATAATAGTTATTTCTAAACAAACTTATACGACTTATAAGACTAATTAGCGCTCGCAGTGTTTTGGGACTGGTGCAAGTGTGTGTAATGAGTGTCTTTTAACAGAGTTTGAAGAAAAAGGCAGATCAAAGGCTTTTTTGATAATGTACTGCCATAAACAGATGTGCTTCTGTTGCACTGCTTGATAGCTTGTGCGTTCTGCACAGAGTTGTTTGTATCTGAGGCCACAGCCGATCAAACAGAAAACCGGGTAATTCTGTTCACTGGCAAATCAATTCTCAATTATAAATGTAATAATATAATAATTCAAAAACAATTATTTTGAAGTCAGTGTGGCAAAACAAAAGAATCAAAAGAATCATGATTCATTAGTCAGTCGATTCTTTATCCATCTCTAATTATTTGTTCATCAATTTGTTGGAGCTACTTTATATTTCCGACAGGTTCTGAAGTACTAAAACAGTACAGTGGAACCTCGGATTGCGAGTAACTCGATCTGCAAGCGTTTTGCAAGACGAGCAAAGGTTTCTAATAAATTTCAACTTAATAACTGAGCGAGGTCTTGATATACGAGTAGTACGCACGCGCTTTGCCTGCCGAGCGTCATGTGATCATAACTGAGCTGACGGTTCTTCTCACGCGGTCGCTGCGGGATTGTGGGTAATCACCTCCCATGCTCAGTCTCGGTGCGCGCATGTACTGTTTACTACAACATTGAGTCTCCCTGTCTAAATATTTTTGGGTTGTGAAATTAATCATCTGATGAGGGAAATTCACTTTGATGTACAAGTGCTTGGATATACAAGCACGCTTCCGGAATTAATTATGCTCGCAATCCAAGCTTCCACTGTATTTATTAAACACTGTTGTTACGCTCCCTTCGAGAATCCACTAGTTGGCGTTTTTCACCAAGCCACCCATATATTCAGAAGAAGAAGAAAAACCGTTAATCTGGCAATTGTATGCCACTAGGTGGCAGTATTGCAACCACACATGAATTCAAAAGAAGAAGGAGAAAAATAATTTTTTTTAGGATATTCGTCAATATTTTTCATGGACTTTGTGGAAGCGGCTGAAACCAACAAAAGATGGATTAAACTGACGAATCAGTAAAATTGCACTGCTCTAGTAGAGAGGGGCGAATACTTATTTTCAGATGAATAAGTTAAAGTCATGTAACTTGCACAAAGTTCCATGCAGGCTAAACTGACCTGATTAGCTAGAATATAGCTCCAACGTGCAGTATTATAATGTTTTGAGAACGATCATCAAGCTGACTTTACACTGGACATGAGTTTTACACAAATAATCACACAATGTAAAAGAAGAAAGTCCTAATCATGAGTACGGGCACAATGTGGCACAAAGGCTGCTGATGAGAAAATAAAAGGCGTCTTTCCCAATCAATCCCAAACGCTGAGCTCTCGGGACAGCCACAAATACGCTAACAGCAAACCTGGAAACAATAGAAGAAATATCTTTCCTCCATCAAGCTCATGTTGAAGATCGTTTGCGTTTACGTGAGCTGCTTTTCTGCACCATCATGCTGGTTGATGAAGGGGACGTGAGCAGAACTTGATGATGATCGCTCACTAATCGCAGGTCTGTCGCTAGAGAGCACGGGGCCAAGTCGTGATCTGAAAAGACTGCTTGCTGAAAACTGGTTTAAGAGGAAAGCCTTATAGGGCAAGAATGTGCTTTTAGGCGTCTCCGTTTGTCCTCCATCCTGTAAAAACAGACAGAGGGCGAGAGCACATTAACCCTAAGACATGACCTTGTCCTCGTTAACCTCCTTCCTGGTTTAGCTTAAAAATAGGTGTTTTTTTTTTCTCCTCTTTCTGTGCGCCATCTTTTGCGGCTTCCTTTTGACACTCCTGGAATGCTGAAACTTCAACCCTTGTGGATTATTTGAGCCGCAAGAACAACATGAACTATTTGTTTGTTCTCCGTCTGGTTTTACACAGAGACATTGTTAGCGTTTGATGTCGGAACAGAGTTAAGACACCTTCTTTTTCCTCCTCGGCATCAGATGTCGGATGGGAATCTGACTCGTGTTGCTTCCACGAGTCTGTCGGGCCGGAACTTATGACGCTGTCTGACCTCATCATGGACGTGTGGTTACGTTTACGTTTTAAAACATAAGAGCGAGATTTAGAGAAACTCCAAAGCAGAAACATTTAGTTGTCAGAATTTTGTGGTGAGATTGGTTTGGCAACATAACAGACGTTGGAACATTGTTGGTATTACTGTAGAACAATATTAATACCAAACCAGTGGCCTGAGCAGGAATTGCTGCTCCAAAGCTGTTGTATTCGTCCCACTTTCTGATCGGAAATCTAATCCCTGTTAGAAACGTGAGGGACCAGGGATGTAGTCGGACGTTGTGCAAATGGATGTTTAAACGCTATTTCTTCAACATTGTCTGAACATTTTTTTAGAGATCTTAATTCTCCAAGTTGTTGTCCCGACTGTGAACATCATCGCTTCATCTTTAACTATTTCACAACTACGCATGGGACGGTCGTCGATTATAATTGACGACCAGTCGATTTCCTTTGCATTTTTAAATGGAAGAAAAAAAACGGTAGTTGATTTTAATCGTTAAAAGTTTCTGTATGGCTAACTGGAAAAGGAAAGTGTTACAATTTTTACTAAATCCAGCTTTGAAAGATGCCACCTCAATGTAGCTCAGTGTGACTGCAGGAGCTTCACACGAGTCTCAACTGAATTTCCGAATTTATATGTGCACAGCATGAGGGTTGTGGAATTTTGCTACGATTACCTCCATTATACTTTCGTTCCAGGTGACTTAACTTCACGCTCGGTATGCAGAGCAGAAAAATTGATAACAGCTAAGATCTATGGTAATGTACTCGTATGCACCTCGATTTTGATTTGACAGACCAAACCCGACCTATCAAACTGATTACTAATTGTGCATCGATTGGTTTACTCAAACTGACAGTCGATTACAGAATGGTTCCCGACTCCCAACACTAATTACAACAATCATAAGACGTTGGGGTTCCTGCTGGGACGAAGGTTCTAAACAAGCTAGTGGTGTAATTATAACCACTGAGCCCAGGCAGGTAGTAAAGATGATGCAAATGCAACACAGCTTTATATCTGGCTGATCACATTACGTCTTGTCATACGGGATATCACTTCCACCACACACACACACACACACTCACACGCACCCCTTGTCACCCTGTGGAAAAATAAAACAGTACTCTTTCTTTTTGTATCTATTTAGACCAGATTATCACTTTGTTCTGGATAATGTGTACGTATCCCGTTTCGCCCGGGTACACACCAATCCTGAAGCAGCTGTGCACCTTCTCTTTCATTTTACCTGGAAAGCCCCTATCTGGTGCCCGTGAGGCGTGATAGGGTGTGAAGGAGGGACGAGGAACGAGCAGAAGGAAAGGTGAGCCGCACCTGTGTTTATTTGCGCAGCGTTACAGGCCATGCTGGATGAGTGGCTGTGTGCAGAGCCTCTTAAATTACACACACTTAACCCTGATGATTTGAGGCCAGGCGTGGGACGTCAGCGGGAGCTCACACGCCACGGCTCTCCTGCTATCATCATGATAACACGACCCTCTGTGAATCGTCAGCACCTGAACAGACAGGGCTTTAATGTAATGACCTGTGTGCGGCCTTTGTTCCTCCAGCACACACCTGCAGGGCTGATATGAGGAGAAAGAGAAAGGGAGAGCTGGAGAAGTGACAGAGTGAGATGGTTAGATATTACACACACACACACACACACACACACACACACACACACACACACACACACACACACAGTCCCTTGTAGCCCTTCTGTGGAAACTATTATAATGGACACACCAACTTGGACACGACTCACCTGCAAAGGTCTTTACTGAGTAAATACGCTAAGTCACGAGCTAGCGAAACAGCTCGCCTGTTAACTCTTAAGTAACGCGTACCGAACGAGCTCAGTGTAGACCTAACCATGAGCTAGCATGAAACTAAATAGGCTAAATACCAAAAAAGCACCCAGGTAACTGAGCTACTGCAAAACTTAGCATTAGTAATCCTAGCTAATAATAACTAGCTTTATTATTAACACGGTAAACCAAAGCTAGCTTTAAACGGTCTAAACTGTGAACTAGCCATGTAGTAAAAAGGCTTTAAAACAAGTCGCTGTGACTTTTAATTGGATAAAATGTAACTCTAGATTTATAGCAAAACAGACTAGCATGGTAGTTTAAAAGGAGTCTAAATGAGTCTAAAACGTTAACTAGCGTGATAATAAACTGGAATTTCCATTAGGATCAATAAAGTATCTATCTATAGTAAAAAAAAAAAAAAAAACATACTAACCTACAAACTAGCGTAATGGTAAACAGGCTAAATCTACAGGCTAACCCACGAACTAGCATTAAATTAAGGTGATTAAACCAAGCGCTAGCATTGTAGTAAATTGAATCTAGCATTTATAGTACAGTTTAAAGTTGGGAATATCACTGTAAGCCGGTATTGTATAATACTGTATAATGTAAATAAATAAACAGGTATAGTTTATAGTACACATGTTTAAACAACCAGCTCTTGCTATGTTAGTGTAAATATGAAGCTAATTATAATTATAGAACACAGTCTAAATATAGCACCGTCGTCTACTGTAAACAGATAAAAAAAAAATTATTATGATCCAAAAGTGTAACTAAAATTCTAGTTAAAGATTTAGAGAGTAAACAGGCGTGTCCACAAACTAGCGCTGTAATAAAACAGCTACAAACAAACTAGCATTACAGTCAGGCTAAAAACGGAGCGAGTGATGAAATCAACTGAATAAATTAACGGGTTAGTCATGAAGCAGCGCGAAGTCGGAAACGAAACACATCGAGTCTAAGGGCTTGGGTTAACTTCTGAAAATGTCAACATTGTTTATGTACTGAGATTAGCCGGTTAACCTGTAAAACAATATCGTTTGTGTACATTCTCATTCTCATGTGACACACACACACACACACACACACACACTGACATTTAAAGGCTGTGAGTGAGTATAAATGTGTGTTTTGAAATATGTGTGTGTCCATGCCAGGTTCCCCCCCTGCCAAGGTCCTCTGACTGGAGCTTTTCTCCACCGCTTTCCATCTGTGTGTGTGTGTGTGTGTGTGTGTGTGTGTGTGTGTGTGTGTGTTTCCAGTCATCAGTAGAGCGCCTGTAGTCTCGGAAATCTTTCCTACTGACACGGTTTAGCCGGAATAAAGCGGGCCTTGAGGCTCGCGTGCGTCTCACACTCGCGCTCTGTTCCTCGCTCCCTCTGGACGTCCACGTGTAAAGAGCTTCAGCAGCTCATATTGATTTTAAGCTTTTACGCGGAAAAGAAACAGTCCAAAGTGTGAAACAAGGGCAAAGTTGCTCGATGTGTGTGACATTTCTGGGAAGTTTTTCCTCAGTAACACACACTATTCTGAAATGCTAGTTAGGATGCTGTTTATTCCATGTTTGTAATTACTGCATGATTATTACTATTACATTTCTATTTCATTAGCAGAACGAAAAACACACAAGCTCTTTTATGGAGTTGATTAACTATATTTAATTTTATAAAGCTGTTATAAAAAACTCTATAAATAATAAAAGGAACTTATCTGTCTTTGCGTTTATGTACTGTTTTAATGCTAATCTACGCTTCTTATACTCGGCTGCCTTTGTAGTTTCGCTTAGTAACAAGAAGGAACTTATCTGTTACCCAGTGTTATGCTTGACTGTTAGCTAGACGTAATACGCACTCTGGCTATAGAATTTATTTGAATTAAGTTTTAAAAATGACAAATGCATCATTTTTTAACATAATCTCCTTTCTTTTTAATACACTCTGTCTGTCTGTCAACAAGCTTTCGTTTTCCCTCATTAAAAAAAGTTTTAGGCTGAGTGCAGACGTGCATCGACGCCCTCGGATATCAGTCCCCTGTGTTTAATCCGAAGTTTAGTCTTCAGCTGTTCAATAAGTGTCCCACTGTAACGAGCGCTGTCGATTGTTGAACCTTTTCCCTGATGGTGTTCCAATACTTCTGGCCCTCGAGATAAGAATCCCAGAAAACTGTAAGTGTTGATGAATTTTCCAGCTGATGGTTGACTTTTGAACTTTTTCTCGGTCGGTGATTGAGGATGTTTCTGTTCCGTACTCTGCCGTTTACTCTCAGACGCGTAGTGATGGAATCCGTGTCTCGTCACCGGTAACGATTCTCTTTAAGAAACTTTCACCTTCCTTAGAGTATCTCTACCAGAGGTGTGTAGTAACGAGTTACATTTACTTGAGTAATTTTTGAAAGAAATGTACTTCTATGAGTAGTTTTACTGCAGCAGACTTTTTTATTAGATTTGTAAAGAAGTAACGCTGCTCTTACTCCGCTACATTCCGCTACACTCGACTCGTTACTTTTCTAACCGTTTATTCTCCACACGTAGCCGGTGGATCTACAGCATGACGGTTTCACCAATCAGACGCAGCAACAATAATCACATGACTCCGTTTGACCAGTCAGGTCTTCAGCCAGTGTTCTATAAATTCATCCAATCTGAGAATCCGTCCTACATACACTCACTGCTCATTCGCGAACAAAAGTTTCCGGATCTTTCTCTAATTTTGCGGAACGACCATAACTCCATGCTGCTACTAGCGGAGTCTTGCGGTTAGTGTACAATCTTGCGGTGAGTATAGAATGCTTTTTCACGTTTTGTGTGATTATATGTTAACTTTAATTGTACAAATAATGTAACTTTAACACTCTATGAATATATAAGTATATTTCAGTACAGAATTAATCGCCCACACGTGTGACGCGTCCCTGGCATCATATACAAAGCATGTTTCGCTCAAAAGAACAGCTTCATACTGCAGTGTCTTCTCTATCTGCCAAAACAGACACACACGTCAGAATGCTGTGTGTGTATGTATGTAATATATGATTATTATAATATATATATTTTTTTAAATCAGACATTACGAGTGAAACAGTAACTCAGTACTTGAGTATCTTTTTAACGAATACTTCTTTACTCTTACTTGAGTAATATTTTGCATGACTACTATTTACTTCCACTTGAATAATATTATATTATTTTGAAGTACAGCTACTCTTACTTGAGTAAAATTTTTTGGCTCCTCTCCCCACCTCTGATCGCTACAAAACTCTGTTTACGCTCTTGCGCGAGTTGCTTCGGCACCAGTTACACCCTCAGACCACAAAACAAAAAGAACACGCCGCTCTTCTTTTGTACAAATCACAAGCGGGGCGTCCTTTTGTGCTCGCACCAAAGTTACAAACGTTGAAAACTGACGTAACACGTTCACACCTGCACAGTAGTGACTGGGGAGACAGGAGACATTTTTGACACTCGCATGACTGCGTTATTAGTTAGCTAACATTCCATTTTTAGCTAACAATTAATTAGCTAGCTACACTTTGCTAGTTTGCTTAGCTTCATGTTTATTCTTTGCTAAGAACGTTTCATAGTGTCATATGTTAACTCAGTTTCCCTGAGGAGATATTTGCCATTTAGAATGATGTATTTATTTACTTATTTATGTAATCTTGTATGTAGTCTTTTTTTTTTTGGACATCCTGTAGCAGCCACCCGTCTTGTAACGTTTGTAACCTGGGTGTTTATCTGGGTGGGTCGGGGTATTTTTGGGTTTGAGCAGCTTCAGCCTTGTCAACAAGCTCCTCTCTGTGAGATTTACGCTAACTACCTGTTCGTGCTAAAACAAACACCCACTCAATACTTCTGTCCACAAAGGTCAGGTAATTGTTCTAAAGGCTAGAAACAGAAGCGTTGTTCACCAGCAGCGTGCAGGACGCAGCGACCCGAGGCTGCACGGAGCTATTGTTCTGGCGCGCTGCTGTGTAATTGTTCAGACGAAACACAGCGCTAATCCCACACACGATTTTCCCACAAGCCCTCCACACCCTTCCACTGCTTATTTCTGTGACCTGCCTCCAGAGGCTACACTTTTAGAAATTAATAAATAAATAAATAAATACAGTAGACGACAAGGGTGTTGCTGCTTTCCTGAGAGGCCCACCACGGGTGTGGGCGACGTTTTCATATTTAACTTTATTTTTGCCAAGGCAAGTGATCGGAGGCAGGATAACTCCCAGAGTCAGAGCGCAGGGCTGGTTTTAGTCTTGAAGCTGAATGGACACAGACACACACATGGTTTAGTTTGTCCTTAAGTCCTTGAGAGGGTAGAACCGTTTCAGGAGCACTTTGTTGAAAGCCCTTAAGGATCCCCCCCACTGAGAGTTTATCAGTTATCTCGTAGCTGTCTGTCTCTCAACCATGAAAAGAATGTCGGTTTCGATCTGACTGAAGCTCACGTGATTTCCTCTCACCCTTGACCAGCTTGGATCTCTAAAGGATAATTCATGGGAAAGTGTTTGAGGGGTTCTAACGTTACCAGAACTACACGAATCCTAATTCAACTCAATCACATGTGCATACTATAATCTGAGTTGTGTAGTAGATCTGTAGTAATACAGTCAGATATATTGTGAGGTACGGAGATGTTTATTGAACATTTTTGGAAGGAGTCTCCACTGTCAAGACCGTCATCCCCATAACATTCATTCATCGTCTGTATCACTTTATCCTGTATAAGGTGTCGCAGGGGCCAGGAGCGTATCCCAGGAGACTTTAGGTACGAGGTACGGGTACACCCTGGATGGGATGCCAATCCATAACAGGGCACACACACACGCACATACACACACTACGGGAAACCCACCAAACACGGGGTGAACATGTACACAGACCTGAGGTGGGTATTGAACCCTGACCATGACGGTGCTAATCACTACGCCACTGTGCCACCCACCCTCATAATAGAGGCTAGGGGTAGCTTAGTTGTTAAGGCATTGGACTGCTGATCGGAAGATCCTGGGTTCAAACCCCAGCACAACACAGTGCCGCTTATTCATGCAGTTAACCCTTAACTAGACGTATAATGAGATAAAAGTCCCTCTAAATAAGGGCATCTGCTAAATGCCGTACTGTAACAGAGATGATGTTTTTAACCCAATACCGTGTTATTCTGTACATTTTGCCTTGCCCTAATAGGTTTCTAGCATAAAGCCCAGTAGATTTATGTCCTGTTCCTGTGATGAGCTCCCCGATCCGTGCACGCACGTCTCATTATCCCGCATGAGATCACCTTCCCTGTAGAAACTCCCTGACATCAATTATGTCCTCTTGCTGTGGCTACAACCAGAACAGGACACATGTAGGTGAAAGATGCATGAGCGGAGTAACATCTGACACTAAGTGGCCATCACTCAAACACCGGCCGCCTGTCCGACGCTCCGCATGTGTAGCTCAGTGTCAGGTGACCACACGGGCATTGAAATATTCAGGGCTATGTGAGACGGCCTGGAAATAGAACTGCCACGAGCGTTCACCCCCAAACGTCTAGCCCGCTTGGCTCCTCGAGCGGCGATGGCGTTTCCCGTTCGCGGCCGCCCCTCCTGCACCGCGCATTCACACCTGCGGGACCGAGCTGCTGGTGAAAGATGAGAAAGGCTGACATAATGGCTCAGATTGGTGCATGGAGCCCACCCGGATTAGCTCGAGTGAAGGGAAGGTCACGCTCGAGGATGATACTATATTTGGAGCCACGGTGCTCCGTCCTGTGCTGCTGTATTGTTAGCGCGGTGTGAGCTAGCCGTGGGAATTCCTGGTTGAGACAGATTGCTGCTGGGGTTTGACTTTGTATGGGTCATTGTACTCCAGATATACATTTCAGGTTAAAATAGTTTTTAGAAACAAATGTCTTTGCTTCAGCATTGTGCAGCTCGTGATCTTTTCTTTCCAGTGAAGTAAACGGGCGCGGCTTTAGATTTAAATGTTCTTTCATGAAGTGTCTGGGAAAGAGACTTTGAGATCATTCCAGCTGATGTGAAATCATTACGTTATGACACCAGCATCCTGAACGGTATTAAGCTTCCTGTCTGATGTAGAGGACATCACACCCTGGTACCCCTGGAACATCTCTCTGGACCAATGAGGTGGAACAAATATGACTATGTTATTCAGAATGAACAGATAATGGTCTAGGATTAAATAATAAGAAAATATTCAGGATTAAGCCACACCCACTTTTATTCCCGGCACGGTGCATTTACAAAACCTTGTGTTTTTCCTCATCCTGTTAAATAAAGACGAAACGGATCAAGCAATAAACTTCAAGATCGCTCGTTCGTTCCCGGCTTTTAATTGGCGTAACTCATCAGATGGGCGTCGCCAGGTTCCTGATCCGCCTCGTCCAATTAAAACCATGTCTAGACATGTTTACGAGTCAAAGATATAAATGTCATTTTCTTTTTAAACGCCAATAAAGACCAGTTCATGCTGCTGGAAAATATGTTTTAAAAAGTGTTTTTGAAGAAGGGTCTGTGTCTTTTCTTCATTTAGTAACTGCAGTGGAAAGTTATTATACTGTATTTATTATTAAGGTCTTGTTCAAGCCAAGCCCCAGTAGCTCAATAACACAAGTATAAATCAACTTGGATCTAAGGTGTTGTGCGAGTGGAAAATTCAGCAAGAGAAAGCTGTGTGGGTCTAATAAGTATACAAAATATTATTCTCATAATAACTATAATGACGCTATCCTTGGGATTTATTTTACCGTTAAGCACGCCCCTGTTTTAAAGACTCTCGATTCACCATCGAGAACATTTGCAGTATTGGTTGATCCAGTCTATTATGTATGGTTCACATGTTCTATTACAAAAGGGCTTTATTCAGCACAAACGATGGGGAACTTTCGTGAAAACTACAGACGCCCTGTTTAATGAGCATCAGACAGACAGACTGTGAATACAACAACAGCCAGACCACATCAGAAGAAAAGGGGCCCGGGGAGGGGTTCACCCAACGCTGTCAGCTACAGCATCAGTTTTAGCTAATATCAAAGTCAACATCTTAACAGCTTCGGTCCATGTGGTAGAGCTGCGATGTTGCAGGAGCAGATACGTCGCCTGCCAGGTTGTCAGGGCTTCAGGAGTCTCATAAGACATCAGGTTTTTATTTTGACGTATACACAAGTTGTCTTTACTCTTCTTCTACACCTGTACATGGTAACAACTCATAATCCCGCTCCTGGTGTTATCACAAAGAGTTTACAAAGGTTACTTCCTCCTCTTCTTCTTCTTTTTCTCCTTCTTCATGTCAACTCTTTAATGCATCACCGTGGCCTCTGGCTTGAAATCTGAAGTTGCTTTCTGCTAGAAGTTCAGTCCATTTGTCGAAGCGAAAAAAAAAAAAAAAACTTTTCAAAACCAGGAATGATCCAGAAGATCCAACCTCTGGTCCTCTTGAGAACGGTGTTCCAACCAAACCATGATGAGGCCTGCAGCAGGCGTGGAGGCTTTCATGGAATTGCACAATCTATCCATGAATGAGAAGGACTTCTTTACTGTGAAAACAAACATGCAATCAGGAGACCCAAGTTGTGAAAAAGCCCTAACAGTAACCGTTGTTGAAACTCTATACACCAATAAATTCTAACCAAATTGTTTCTTAATGCGCACCCACGATGACCACAGCTGACCACAGAGAGTAAATTTGCTCTGACGTTCTTGCTCTTGTTTTCTGTCATTCCTGAGGCCAGAAATTTGGTATCCACAAAAGTTTTTTTCTCTCTTTCCCTTTCTCTCCATGACCCTAACTGACCAGGCCTGTCTCTAACCTCGTCCGGTCTGCGGGTCGAGGCCGGATGTTACAAGAAACTTTAGCCAAAAATAATATTTATTTCTCTTGCAGACATCTCAGTGAAAGTTTTCTTTGTGACTGAGATTGTCCCATTGTAAAAAAACAGCCTCGGCATAGTTCGGACACAGTCTAGGCATCAGACGTCAAAATCTATAGCAAAACGGTGAAGGTACGGAAAAGTGAAACAGGGAAGTAAAGTTCAGAACTTACCGAAGAGGATGGAAAGACTTCACGTCAAACTACTAAAGCACACGTGCTTATACTGTATGTAATATTATACATATGAAAGTATGCAACAAGACAAACCCCCAAATATACCCTCACCAGTTACCACCACCAACCCACCCCGGCACTTACCCCCTAAACCTACTTTCTGCTCTGAGATGTAAATATGGTTCATTGCAGAAGAAAAAAAACAAGCCTTTGCATCTTTTATTTTATAATGGCTAATCAAAGATTCAGGATGCCTCGTGTGTTCCTCATAGGTTAAAAACAAGGATCCTTCAAAGGTTCCCTCATACCCCTTTCCACCAGTGGTTCAGGAGCTAGAAGCAGTTCTTTGTTTTCACACAGCCGAAACACTTTGCAGGGCCACAACATAGACAACAAGAACTACTTATGTCAGGGGCTTGGGATGGGAGCTGGATTATCACAAGTAACTAAATGTCTGGGACCATCGTCTTTAAAAAAAAAAATGGACTCAATATGCAATGGGCAGCTAAAATGCCATTTTGAAGTTCGCCATTGTTGATGTTGTGCTTGCCGCTAGCAAGAAAGTAGAGACGCACACAGACGTATACAGTGACGTAGTGGCGTGACTCTCTAGCCCATGGAAATACAAAGACAGTTCTGAGGAGGTTGAACCGGCTCTGCTCTGGCACTAGCACCAGACACGAACTAGCACCTGGTTCACGTAACTGACCATTTCTCTGTTGCTTTAAACTAGAAGACGAGGCCTAACTTCTCATCTTCTGATCCCGTCTTTATTTTCTGTTCTTTCCTCAATTTTCTGAAGCTGTTTTCTTTTCTCCTGTGGTTCAACCTTTCTACAAGTAGAAAAAAAAAGATTGAGGTTGCTTTCTCCGTCCTCCGATTTAAACAAAAAAAGCCTAATTATTTTTTTGTGGTTTGGCCTTCACTCTTGAATAACTCGAAAGGGAGAGAGAGAGATTGAGAGGGAGAGAGAGAGAGAGAGAGAGAGAGAGAGATTGAGAGGGAGAGAGAGAGAGAGAGATTGAGAGGTTGCAACATTCAACAGGGATTTAACTGCCTGTTGTCTCGTACATCCTTGACATAGATGGTCGCGACCTTCAGCACTGTCAGTGGCTTGCAAACTAATATTATCCCCGCTGAGTATTTATGTCGGATGGGAGGAGAGGACGTACATTCGCGTCCCCTGTGGTCCGCACTGTCATTTCCAAATCTTGCATTTAAACAATGACTTTAGCCGCATCCTGTGTTTCTTTCGGCGAAGCAGGAACGTTGTTCCACGTTGTTCCAACTATTTCATTAGGCTCTGTTGCCAGATGTTGGTCTTCCTCGCTTAAATAAACTAACCAGCTAGTTATCTTCGTGATATAAACGAAACGAGTCAGTGTCGACGAAATACACCAGATCGGGTGTGGTGTGCTCACCTTCTAGCTATATTTAATACTATATACCGTAATCTCCTCGGTTAATGGTTGGAGTTTTCTCAGGTGGCCAATGTCAAGGGTGGCAATACTTTTGAGCGCATTGTACATCTCAAAATGACATTCCCATCTAAAGGCAGGCACTGGCTCTGCACAAGTCTGCTTTAAACCTCGTAGGTTAGAAGGTTTCCCCCGATGAGATGCTGCAGTGTCTCCTTACATCTTTTACAAGAATCAGAAACATCTGATTTCATCTGTAGCGCTTAAGCAAGCTCACGTGGCAGCCAGAAAGTAACAAGGAGAACAGAGTGTTTTAACGATGGTAGATGTTAGTCTTTGTGGAGCCATGTCTTTTTCAGAGAGCTTGCATTCCTCCTGTATCAGAGCGAGCAGGAAACAAAGTGAAGTTGTTTGTCTCAAAGCACCAGCACATTCCTCTAATTCCTCCTCCCAGCTTTTTGGACAGGAATCAGCTGGTTGCTGGGGTGGACTTGAACTTTTCCCTGCTTTCCTGCTCAGCCCAGAGACGAAGACGGGAACGAGAAACGAAAGGGACTCAACAAGAAATAAAAAGACTGATGTAAACGAAGAAGGTGTGGAGGAGTCTGTGTGAGGATTTATTAGGTCTTTATTAAACAGTGTATATTTTTTTGGATTGTGTCCTAGTCATGTGACGGATGCATTCAACAGAGACAGGCATCTGGGAAATGTCTGAATGATAGCCTGGATAATGTGAAACGTCATGAAAGAGGTTGCAGTTATTACCTCAGGACAGAACCCGACATGATATCAGGGGTTTGTCTGGTTCTACCTCATGCTCAGCTACAGGATGCTGGATTTGATCCTGAGCTCAGTGGAATTTCATATCTTCTCTCCAGAGTGGTCCGGGTGGATTTATTGCAGGTTCTCCAGATTTCCCCAATCCTCTAAATTGCGTCTAGGTGTGACGGGCATCACATCCAGCATGTATTTTTCAAGGTAGACTCAGGATCCAACGTGATCCTAATCAAGAAAAGACTGTATTCTTATGACAAATGAATGGAGGTTTGGTCCAGTTGGTAGGTTCAGTTGGTAGGCCTTCTCAGAACATTATGACTTCTACAGCATCACCCTGTTAACCATCCTAATTCACTTTCTAGTTGTCACCACTTTTCTCCAAACCACATGTTCCCTACCCTGGTTCAACATTTTCATGTTTGAAAATGCTGGTCCATCTACAGGACGGTGTAGAGAAGTTCTCAGGTCCGTCATGCAAGAATCTAAGGCTCTGTCACTTGATTCATTTGTCTACTTGATAGCCTTTTTACAAAGTGATACCACAGCATGACGGCTTATACCTCCGTTTTCCCAACAAGAACAGTGCCAAGTCCCCTCCCCTCGAAGTCTCGGATGGTTATCTAAGACCCCAGGTCTCATTATCCATTCTTAATTCACTTGTCTGACCAATGGCTCCTTTCCAAAGTCACGCCAAAAGCATCACGCTTTTCCTCTAATAAAGGCTCGGAGGAGTTTTATTATTTCAACTTTGAAATAATAACAGTTCTGGGTCTTCATCTGCCAGCTGGAGACCCAAAGACGGATGGCAAGAAGCTGTAGCGTGACTGAGACGCTTCAAAACCCTGTAAATCAAAGCTTAAACTATCACAGCGTAACCCGAGCTGCATGTCGGCTCTCCATTGTCTCTCAATTAGGATATTATATGACATCCTTTTTTCCCGAAGCTAACAATACTTAAAAGTAGGGTGTGTGTGGGTTTTTTTTTTTTTTTTAAGACGCTTGACAACTGCCCCCAAAAAATATTTTAAAAATCCTGGGAGCATTTGGTATTTGCATTTAGGCAAAATCATATAAAGTCGATAGTTTGGTTTTATGTTTTCCCACCAAATAAGTAGCTTCATGAAATGAAATGTGGATCTATAAATCGTTTACAGTTCAGAGCTACATTGTAATGTAAAGCTGAATATATTTGTGATTGGTTTTCGCTGCTAGGGGCAGGCGATATGACAAAAACGAAATCATTCTGCAAAGTATCACGGTACATAGGATTAGCTCAAGCGCAACAACGTAACATTACATCATCTGCTTCATCAATTCCTCAGAAAAAGCATATTAGGTCATAATTCATAATATTATGACATAAAAACTGCCTTGTATTAAATCCATATGTTTAAGAAAACCAATTTTTTTCTGATGATCGTCTAGACCTTCTGTGCCTTGAGGTTGTCACACTCCATAGTTTACGCAATCGTGGACCTGTTACATAAGGTTGTTGTCTGTCCCTTTCCTCAACTATACCATAGGTGTGGCTTGTTTGGTCTAATTTCGGTTTTCACTTATCACCCTGGCTAGACGTCTGGCCTTGAATGACGTTCCTCTGTAATGAAAGCCCACGTGTCTGCCATTCGCTGGCTTCACCATGGAAAAGTTAGCTCATCTCCAGAGACCAAGACGCCTCTCACACACTCTCTCCTCTCTTTTCGCTCTCTCTCTCTCTTTTCGCTCTCTCTCTCTCTTTTCGCTCTCTCTCTCTCTCTCTCTCGGTCAGCCAACCAGCTGTCAGCATGACAGATTACAGGATCACGGGAAAAGTTCTTCAGTGCTGCTCATACTGGTGTGGATCCTTTCATCAAACCACTGGCCTTAAGACTTTAAATTATTGATGCCATTCTAAAAAAGAAGTAATTAAGGGCACGTTTTACATGTGGTCGTCATCGATACTGATTATGAAATGCAACATCAAGTGCGTTAGTTAAAAATGTGTCCACGCAAAAGCATGTCGACGTCCTCCCGGGCTTCTACCAGGCTGCACCAAGCTAATGAAGCAAATTTATTACTGTCCATGAAATATTTAGGCATATGGATGTTCTTCTCAAAACATCTTCAAAGACGTCTCATGTCGACCATGTTCATGTTCTTCCTTATAATTCTGTTTAAGGTGTAGATTTCTAGCTGTATGTCTATGAGACAATCCACTGACAGTCTGAGCAACAATCTGTCCTCTGAAAATCTTTCGGAAATGTCACTTCTATACGTGCTTAAAGATATATATTTTTATATATGTATTTATACCGTATATATACTGTATGCATGACGTGATCTACAGTATCTGAAACGTGTAATAGTCATAGTCTATTAGAGAAGTGCTCAGTGCCCTCCGTGATGAAGTGCCCCCTGACGTGTGTAGAGTTTCTCTGCATGTTTGCATGCTACGTTATCTGTTGATTGGCGCGGCTTACGTCACGTAGTATTCCATGCCAGGGAATGTCCGTGTCAGTATCAACATATCTCCAAGACCACAACCCCTCAAAAAATGACGCTCCGCAGGGGCTCCGCATATTTTTAGATCGACATTGTCCTTCCTTTCAGAACACGGAGGACACGTTAATCTTTCCGAAGACGCAACAAGCCACAGGGGAATGCTCGGCTTCCCGCAGCCTGGCTGGCCGTACTCTGCCATGTCTCCAAGCCTCATGGTGTCAGGATGTAGGGTGTTTCCTCGAGCTCGTTGAAAGAACACTTCATAGACGCATTTAAAAAGAAAAGAAAAAAACTGATGAGAGATATAAAAACAAATAAAGATGCAACACTGACCAACAACAGAGCATTAAATGAACCGCTTACATTTCAAAACATTTGGGATCTTTTCAGCTTTAAGTCTCACAATTCTAACTTGACATTCTACTTGAAATTATGACTTTTTACTTAAAATTCTGACTTTTCTATTTGAAACTTTGACTTCTTTCTTTATTTCTTGCTTTTCTGACTTAATCTCTCACATTTTCCCACGCATGTAAATCCACTCTTGGAAATCTAATTCTTGGACAGCTTCTCGGTCAGTAACGGTCTCAGTCATCCACCGTTTCTGGAGCGTCCACCGATCCTTCTGTTGTCAGCCTGAAAGATTGAAGCTATTGCTGTATGATCGAGGCCACCTCTGCTCCATCGGCCTTGTTTTATCTCCTCTCCAGGGATCGGAGACTTTTAATTTAGTTGCATACGATTCTTTCAGCAAGGAGAAGATCTCACAGTTTGCCAAACCACGGTTAAAACAGTCCTCTATACTGGAATTCTTTTTTTCCTGGCTCATGAACGTCAGATGAGGGGAAGCTGCCTGATTGCCTGAAAATTATGAGAATGACTAAAAAAATATATAAAGTCAGATTTGAAAGGAATAAAGTTGCAATTAAGCACATGTTTTGTTTTAAAGTGGAGAAAAATGAGTTTCACTGGTTGTTAAAAAAAAAAGTCTTTAAAGCTAAAAAAAAAATACTGAATGAATGAGGAAGGTGTAATACGAGGGAACATAAAAGCAAATATCAAATGATTAAAATAGCACTTGACCCAGTGTATCATGTGATAATGTTTAACTAAATGAAGCCACAAAGCACTTAATTAAGGTAATGACGTGCACACGATGCACTCTGTATTCACAGCTAAAGTTTCAGCGTGACATTATGAGTTACAATGAACTGATGCTGGACGCCAAACTGCTCCTGTTTCGTTATTTCTCACCGCTCTCACGCAAAGCGATAACTTCAGGAATTTAGAAGAGTCCAAAAGGTCCAGAGTCCAGAATTGCAGCCCATAATGAAACAGTAGAATGTTGTTATAACAAAGGCATTATATTTGAAGGTTACAGAGGAACCTTGTTATAATAGTAACTTCCCGTTAGCTGGACTAGTGCTTTAAGTATTATGGACAGAAGGTTAATTGGTATTTACGGGATAGCTTGTTGCTCAGACTAAAATCAAAATCATAACCACATGCTACAGGTTTTACATGATGTCACATGACTTAGCCACTCATTTATCCAAGATTCACCTGAGAATGCTGTATCGCTCAGTCTCATCTTTTGTCCTCACTCGGACACGCGCGTAAACAATCTCGCGGCCGCTCACGCCTTGTCTTGTGGCTGTCGACTGTATTGTCTAGGTCCTGCGTAGCGTACGTGATAATCAGACGTGCGGCGTGTAATTTAGTACCCGTTTTAACGGCGGTTGATGTCTGATGCAACCACTTGTGTATAAAACGTTTACGGTGTTTACGCCAGAGCCGTTCCCACCTTTTCAACGTGATAATTACACCACTGGGTTGTGTTGCTTATTCACACTGTACAGTTTCGCTCCAAAGCCCCGTGTGTGTTGTTCCCATAGGCTCGGGCTCGGTGCTCAGGCGTAGCACGATGATATACAGAGCTGTATACTCTTACACGGTTCTGTATAGTCAGAATGTAGAAACTGTTCAGCGTTATGGAAAAAATAAACAGCCAATTAAAAAAAATTACTCTCTAACTGATGCTTTTGCTGAAATTCTGGGATTTCTACAGCATTTTTGTAATGGCTTATGGAACTTATGGAAACATTTCCCGGGAATTAGTGAGATCATTTATGGAACAGTCAGGGACCGTTAGGAAGATTTTTGTTCAATTAGTTTTTGTCTTGTCTCTTAATTTCCCATCACAACCTTTAATTTAAAATTAACTTAATTGTATCATATGAGGTTTTCTAAAATGCTAACCTTGTACAGTGGAACCTTGGATTACGAGCATAATTCGTTGTGGAAGTGGGCTCGTATTCCAAAACATTCATAAACCAAGTCAAATTTTCCCATAAGAAATAATGAAAACTCAAATTGTTCGTTCCACAGCTAAAAAAATTAATACATAAAAATTATTAATACAATATATAAAGTAAAAATAAAACAAATTAACCTGCACTTGACCTTTAAAAAAAAGTAAAAATAAATCCCGACAGATAAGTGTTTCCGTTTTCCGTGTATTTGTGTTTGTGTGTGTGTGTGTGTGTGTGTGTGTGTGTGTGTGTGGAATTAGCCCCTTCCCTCACCTCGTCTTACACAGTAAAACTCCTCTTCCCTCCCCCCACCTCGCGTTTTACGTTTCACAACAAACACACACACAACAGAAGCACTGTTTTAAAAGAAATCTCTCTAATGACACTCACGTGTGCGCATACTAATGGAATCACTGCTGTAAAGTAAAAAAAAATAATAAGTATTATAAAATCACATTATCACATGAAATTTTGCAAAGAAAAAAGTGTAGAAATTCTTAAAAAGAAAAAAATTCACTTTGCAGTCAGCGTTATGAGACTGTAACCGTTGTAATACAGCATTTCATTACTTTGGAAAGCTTGCCATAAGAGGTACGATGTATTAAATATCCATGATTTTCACAAGGACAAACACTGTCACCCTGTACAGGATCAGCACCTTACCTAAAACCAGCGACTGGTGAGAAAAGCACATCAATATCGCCGCAGTAACCATGGCACGACCAGACACACAGTGAAAGAATCCCGCTTTTGTTTTCATTAGATGTCTGAGGGAGCCTTGTGAAGGCCAGGGTTTGCGCTGAGGTAACACAAGTGCTGCGTAGGAGATGCGACAGAGACCCGCGCTGACCTTATTAAACTTCTGCTGATGAAGCTGTTCAGCTAAACACCAGTCCTGCATCAGCAGGAAGAGTTTTTTTCCCCACAGGTTCAGATTATACACTATGCATAGGCAGCTAAGTCAGCGTGCTAATTACCCAAACAAAAAGCTAACTATGTTTACATGTAAACAAATGGAATGTAATACGGCAGCCGTACACCATTACGAGATAGTTAGATGAAGATGTACTGTATGACTACGTCAGCAGTGCTGTTAAACTTAGCTGAACATTTTCAATTGTGTTAAAGTGATCAAGAGTACTTTGTTTATAAATAATATTTTATTAGATGTACATTTTACTTGATTATTATCACAATTAGATGATTTGTATTATTTTATTTATTTATTTATTTTGACCTTCAGAACTTGCCAATCTCAAACACCAGATATTTGTTTGTGTTCTCATTCATACAGGACAATGTGGCTTTAAAATGTTGTTCATTTCAAAATATAATGTTGAGTTAATTTTAAGTTTAATAAATTAGCTAGTTGATTTTTTTTAATTAGCTTTGACAATGATTTTGCGAAATTAACTAATTATTCATGCTTTGCCAATTAGTTTGTAAAATTAGCTAGCTATTTATGTTTATGAATGATCTAACTGGTTAGTTTAAGTTAACTGAGTTTAAGTTGAATTGAGTTAACTGGTTATATTTTGTAAATTAATTTGTGAATTTATCAAACTAATTGAGTTTTGTATATTATTTCACAAAATTAGACAATTAGCTTTGTTTTTTAATTTGCTGACTAGTTAATTAAAGTTAACCAACTAGTTAAATTTTGTAAATTAGCTTGTGAATGTATTGAAATAATTAAGTTTTGTACATCAGTTGTGCAAAATTAGCTAAATTAGTAAGTCTTGAAAATTAGCTTGTTATATTAACTACCTAGTTTTGCGTTTGTGTTGCTTTTCTAAAGGGTTGTCAAACATTAGCTAACCAGCAGGATATAATCTAGGTACGCCCGAGTTAGCAGAATGTTTTCCTCTTGACTGATCAGGCAGGATTGTCATTTCATCATTACGTTTTTACACTTGAATACTTGTTTAATTGTGTATACTTCTTGACTTCTTGACTCCGTGTGTTTACATTTAACTGAGTAAAATGTTGACACGTCCATAAAGAAAGAAGCCAACATCAGGCATAAAACATTTCTGCTATTTAAACGTTACTGCTATTAAAATCTCCATTTTAAAGCCCATTAAAACACAGTCTTGCTTTCGGTTGTTGTGTTTCCTATCTCATGGTGGATCGTACAGCTGAGTGTCCACTCATGGCTAGTCACGATGCTGGAATTGTTGTTGTAGGATAAAATCTTCAGGATAAACTTTCAAAGAGCAATCTCGGCCTCCTTCATCTCTGCTGGCTGCTTTCATCTCACCCGTTCACACGCCCTTAAATCAGAGCTGATCTGCACAAACATGGCCACCACCGTTGTCCTGCTTGACTGAACTGATACACGATCAAATGAAACGGTCTAAAACAAAGTGCTGTGTACGTGGGATAGGGTAAAAATATTTCCACATTTGTATAAGGTTGTAGCCATGGTAACGTTCCTGTGCACAGGCTACAGTGCAGGTTCACGTAATTTTCAGAATCTTTCTTTTGAAAAACCTTTTGACTTTTTGATAACCTATAAGTTTGGTGCTAGTTTGTGTCGGCTTGTTTTAGACTAGTTTGTGAGCTTTATCAGGAAATGACATGCGGACTGGAGCAGCACTTTTGAGATCAGCGTTAGGAATCATGACACCTCAAGGTGTTGCAGAATTAGCGTCGTCTTGTGACTAGCCGTGGTGCGAAACTGTATTTATCCAACAACACTAGAGATATGTAATGGAAAACAGACATGCTCCATTTCATCCCACTAGTGGAGAGAGAGGTCACATGTGTATCTGTGTGAGTGTATACGTGTGAGAGTTGGTGAAATGATGAAACAGAGCATGATGTTCTTCTTCCACTGTCCCATGATACTCAGCCGATTCCCTTTTCCACTAGTTCGGTCTCTTATGACTCGTCTCTTTGCCTACATGTGCTAACTGCTGGAAAAACATGGAGAAGAAGAAGAAATGAGGTGCGCCATAGAGAGTGTTAAAATAGTAAGGGAACGATTTTCCATAGCCCCTCCCCTTTAACCCCAAATATAGTCATGGTGTATGATTTTACACCCTGATATTAGCTTCTTCTCTGAGGCTAGTCGGGCTCCAATATTTACCTCAAATTCCATTTGTTGAGGACTCGTGAGAGCTGATGTGCTCATGTGTTCGAGGTACAAGGGCACGTTACTCAGGAACAAAAAAAAAACAAACAACAAACTCTGCACACTGAGCATACGTCAGCTAACGGGCCAGATTTGGGAAAAAGTACTGTAGTGCCTGAGCGAGTGTTCATCACATCACATGGCTTCTGATTCATTCAGATAAAAGTCAGCTGTTGTGTTCTCAGCAGCGGCTTGTGACCACGAAGCTCGGTCAGGCAGGGCGCCATTAATTACGGCATGGCCTAAAACACTTACTGTAGAAACAGCTACATCACGGACACAGTGTTTGTACTTACACCTGAGCCTGGGGTTACACCTGATTCCTGCCCCAGGAGACTGTTGTTCTTTGACTGTGCTTATTAAACATTCTAGAATTTTCCTTTCTCTTTTATTTAATCTCTTTGATGGTTTTAAAATGCATCTTTGTTCCTTTTTGTTTTAACTTTTTTGGTGACTTGTTAAAAATTCTTAGCCTCTTTGCCATTATGTTACTTTATAAGTTAGCTGGTTTGCTGTCACGCTAGTCTGTGAGTTAGCCTGCTAGTTTCTGAGACCTGTTTGCCACAGTGCTAGTTTGTGGTTTATCTTTTACACCATAATGAATGTCTGCTCAGCTACAGTTGAATGTTTGTCTGTGTCCTGCTACTTAGCCAGTTCACCTGTTTAATGCTAGTTTTCTTTACAGTGATGATATGGTCACACGCATTTTGCATTCTATGGTCCCGTTCTGTCACGTGCCAGCTAGAGCATAGTAGCATAGTAGCATAGTAGATCCACTCCAGTGTTTTATATCCTGAGGGCATTTAAAGCAGGAAAAATATTCACCCGTGTCATGTCTTAATCACTCAGGACACTTCCTCCTATTCTTACTGTGGGACTTTCCTTGCTATCACAGACTTATCTTACAATAGAAGGGCACGGGCAGGAGGGTTTTTTTTTTTTTGTCACTTTGAGTTAAATAGAGATTAGCAACATTGCTATCAGGAGAGTCAGACCTAGCAGAACTTTCACACCATTCACTGGGCGTGTGAGCTGTAGTGGTGGGGAAGTCCAATAGAATGACAGTGACTTCGGTGTTCCATCTTATGACTTTGTTGCTAGATTTGGTGAGTTTTAAGACTGCGTTAGTGGTGTTGTTCATTATTCCCAATGACCAATGACTGATCTCCATTATTCCCAGTGACCAATCACTGACCATCCTTAGTCACAATGACTATTCACCATTACTCCCAATGAATAATCACTGACAGCAGGATGATGCACAGGATAGTAAGGTCACACTTTTAGTTTAAGTGTCTTAATGTAGCTTGTGTGTTTGTGGAAAAAAACTGAGAGCTTAAACATGTTTTGGCTGATTGACTTTTTTTTTTGTTTTTTTTTGTTTTTTTTAAGTCATATTGTTACTTTATATGGTTTGAATGTGTACACTTCACACAAATGGAAAAAAAAATCAAAACTTGGCCTTGCTTTACTGTACACGTTTTTGTAAATAGAGGCCATTGTGCACCGCTCGAGCCCTGACGTGCGCCGATACGACCCGTGCCAGTGAAGTGGAGAGATTATGTAAGGAGTGAGGTAATCGTGTCGTAATCTTGTTCCCCAACAAACCGCAAAGAGGAACTGTCCCCCATGCAACCCAGCCCCCTTCTAGTCTGCCG
>JAAGKR010008290.1:0-10000 GCA_011419295.1 Clarias macrocephalus
CAGTCTGGTTCCTTTCAAGGTTTCTTCCTATTGTCATCTCAGGGAGTTTTTCCTGACCACCATTGCCACTGTGATTGGTAGAATTTGTTTCTGTCCATTCCATGTGGAGTGAAGCTTAGGTCATGCTATGGTGTGAGCGACAGCACAAACGCTTATATTTAGATAATCAATGCACTTTTGTGTGATCGTCCTCTGAAAAGTGATGATCAAGGTGCAAATATTAACAATGTTAAACACCTGAAACAGCAGATTTGTGCCGGCCTGTAGATGTAGTTTACCAAAGCATCACTGTGGGACATGGAGGTAGGAGATTATGTAATGCACAGTTATAAATGTTATTTAATGTTAAAAAGGTTATTTTATTTAAAGATTACAATGTGCAGTATTTTGGTACACAAACACCAGCAGACGGAGTTGAAATTCATATCAATCTTTATTTGTATTTAGAAATTTAGCGCGACAAATCTTTTCCTTGCTTTGCCTTCCATGCTTCCCCCTGCACGGCCTGCGCTCTTCATGATGGGCTGAAATGGAGCTTTTACATAAAGTGCTTCTGCCAACCAGCTTTCTTTCATTCTCTTTTCTTCTTTTTTTGCGATAGAAAAACAATAATACAGACATGTGGTAGTGGACAAAAAGGGGAAAAAAATCATCCCATGGCTCACATGAGGAGAGTGAGAGAGTGAAGAGAGGGTGAATCTTTAAAAAAGAGAGACAGAGACAGAGAGAGAGAGAGACAGAGAGAGAGAGTTCGGTGATCGCGCTCAGCCCAGAATGAGGCTGGATTTTCCACCAGGAGGGTTTCTTCGGCCAGAGGAGGCGCCAGAGGGCTGATCCTGTTCCTCATCCTTCTGCTGCAGCTGCTGCCGAGGCTCTTCCTCAGGGGCTTCGCTTTCCTCTGACTGATCTGCACACACCACACACACAAAGTCATTTAATAGCCTTAATCACATTACTGTGATAAACTGTGTGTACACCGAACACTGGAGGAGATCACAAACCCCTAAATGTGTTGGTTTGATTATGGGCTCTTGTTCCCCAACAGAATAATGAGGCTTGTAATTTGCATACAATTAATTTTCAACAGACACAATAAGAATATGACTTTATTATTTCTATTTAAGTTGTTGTACAGTTACTACACCAGGCTACACTCATGAAGTTACCTTTTTTTCTATATGCACACACACACCCGTTTTGCTTTTTCACTCTAGTGTCTTTGAGTATTATTCAGTTTTGCTATAAATTATGATGACCCTCGGCGCAGTGGGTGAGATCCATCTGCACTCATTTTAAACTCACATTTGACTTTAGTAAGATTTGATGAACAAAAGTCAGTGTTTTCCACAGAGCATGTGACAGAGGGATGATTTATCTTAATGTGTACCATGTGCTGATGTTTAGAGCGACACAGAGAAAGAAAGAAAGAAGGAGAGAGGAAAAGAGAGGCAGAGATCGGAGTGTGTGTGTGTGTGTGTGTGTGTGTGTGTGTGTGTGTGTGTGTGAGTGATAGAGAGAGAGAGAGAAATCTGGAGGGGGAAGGGAGATAAAGAGACTGGGAGAGAGAGAAAAAGGAAGGAAGTGGAAAGACTGATTAGAAACTTGATGAGGCAAAAACACTCACCATAATTTACTTGCTCGTGATTTTCCTCCTGAAAAAAAAAAAAAAGAGTGAGGATTTAAAAATATGCAAAATTCACTCCTAGAAGTGTTTTCACTCAGCTCGTTAAGTCCTGTGTAACATGTAACACAATTTGCAGGCTAAATGTATTCATAGTTAACCTCCATAACACTGTAGTTCCTTAAAGACTCTATGTACACATGTGGACAAAATTGTTGGTACCCTTCGGTCAATGAAAGAAAAACTCACAATGTTCACAGAAATAACTTTAATCTGACAAAAGTAATAATAAATAAGAATTCTATGAATGTTAACCAATGAAAGTCAGACATTGCTTTTCAGCCATGCTTCAACAGAATTATTTGAAAAAAATTAACTCATGGAACAGGCCTGGACAAAAATGATGGTACCCCTAACTTAATAGTTTGTTGTACAACCATTTGAGGCCATCACTGCAATCAAACGATTCCTGTAACTGTCAGTGAGACTTCTGCGCCTCTCTGCAGGTATTTTGTTCCACTCCTCATGAACAAGCTGCTCCAGTTGTTTCCGGTTTGAAGGCGCCTTTTCCAGACAGCATGTTTCAGCTCCTTCCAAAGATGCTCAATAGGATTGAGGTCAGGACTCATAGCAGGCCACTTTAGAATAGTCCAATGTTTTCCTCTTAGCCATTCCTGGGTGTTTTTAGCTGTGTGTTTTGGGTCATTGTCCTGTTGAAAGACCCATGAGACTGCGACTGAGACCCAGCTTTCTGACACTGGCCAGCACATTTCTCTCTAGAATCCCTTGATAGTCTTGAGATTTCATTGTACCCTGCACAGATTCAAGACACCCTGTGCCAGATGCAGCAAAGCAGCCCCAGAACATAACAGATCCTCCTCCAGGTTTCACAGTAGGGACAGTGTTCTTTTCTTGATATGCTTCATTTTTCCATCTGTGAACATAGAGCTGATGTGCCTTGGCAAAAAGTTCCATTTTTGTCTCATCTGTCCATAGGACATTCTCCCAGAAGCTTTGTGGCTTGTCAACATGTAGTTTGGCATATTCCAGTCTGGATTTTTTATGATTTGTTTTCAACAATGGTGTCCTCCTTGGTCGTCTCCCATGTAGTCCACTTTGGCTCAAACAACGACGGATGGTGCGATCCGACACTGATGTTCCTTGAGCATGAAGTTCACCTTGGATCTCTTTAGAAGTCTTTCTGGGCTCTTTTGTTACCATTTGGATTATCCGTCTCTTTGATTTGTCATCAATTGTCATCATGGATCTTAAATTTCTGAATAATATGTTCAACTGTAGTCACAGGAACATTTAACTGCTTGGAAATGGTCTTATAGCCTTTACCTTTAACATGCTTTTCTATAAATTTCTTTCGAATCTCCTGAGACAACTCTTTCCTTCTCTTCCTCTGGTCCATGTTGAGTGTGGTACATACCTTGTCACCAAACAACACAGTCACTACCTGGAGCCCTATATATAGGCCCATTGACTGATTACAAGATTGTAGACACCTATGATGCTAATTAGTGGACACACCTTGAATTAACATGTCCCTTTGGTCACATTAATTTCAGTATTTTCTAGGGGTACCATCATTTTTGTCCAGGCCTGTTCCATGAGTTTATTTTTTTAATAATTCTGTTGAAGCCTGGTTGAAAAGCAATGTCTGACTTTCATTGGTTAACATTCATAGAATTCTTATTTATTATTACTTTTGTCAGATTACAGTTATTTCTGTGACCATTATGAGTTTTTCTTTCATTGACCGAAGGGTACCAACAATTTTGTCCACATGTGTATGTGTGTGGGTTTGTGTGTGTGTGTGTTTGTTTGGGTGGAGAGGTAAAAGAAACACTGGCCTGACCAACCTACTTCAGAACATTAAAGCCGGCTTTTTCTTTTCCCTCGTTTTGCAGCAGCTTACTTCGTGTTTTATAATTCACCAAATAGACTAAACATGAGAAGAGCCGCAGACGCACACGTTAAAACATGTCTCCATGAGTTATGCGCTGTTACTGTCTGTGACGAAAGCTTGGAGAGGAACTCCAGAGAGGAGCAGCTACAGAAGACATAAGAACTGCTCTCTAAAACACAGCAGCAATAATGTTTAGGGTTTTGATGACAACCAGTCGGGTTATGAACCGATCATGTGAGTTATTGTAAGGGACCACCCCTAGAGGGCACTGTGTGCACGATTATTTTTGGTTTGTGTAGTTTTGTTTGTAGACTCAGTTTCCCAGAAGGCACCTCGGTCAGGTAATGACAGAGCTCACCTGAACCAAGGTAGCTCATTAGATCTGGTTATAAAAAGCTGTTAGTTCTGGGAAACTGGGTCGAGCATTAATACTGTCTAGCGGCCATTCCTTTTGTTTTGTTTGGTTTGGTGTGGTTTTGTTATAACTTGGCTCTAAATGCTTGTTATCAGTATTAGTGTGATTGGTTAAGTGTACTGTTGAGCATCTCCTTTTGTCTTTGCGTAAGTATTGCTCAGTGTGTTTCTAGCCCCTTTGGTTTCTAGTCTTTCATGTTTTTTAGTTCCCCCCCCCTGTCTCTGGGTTCTCCCTTAATATCTAGGTTCTCACGTCTCTAGGTTCTCCCCTGTCTGTAGTCTCTAGGTTCTCCCCTAGTCTCTAGTGTTTCCCCTGGCTCTAGTGTTTCCCCTGGCTCTAGTGTTTCCCCTGGCTCTAGTGTTTCCCCTGGCTCTAGTCTCTATGTTTTCCCCTGTCCCCAGTCGCTAGTGTCTCTGGTGTCTCCCCTGTCTTTAGTCTGGTCTGTAGTTTTGTTTAGTCTCTAGCCTGTGTGGTAAGCTCTAAAGAGCCTATGTGTTTAGTTAAAGAGCCAACTTGTAGATTTCTTCCTGTGTTCAGAGTTTGAGTTTGGTTAGTTTAGTTTCTTTATTACGGTTTGTTTTATTTAAAATAAAGGACCCTTTCTGTTCAAAAAACACTCTGTCTATGCCTGCCCTCTTAAGTCCACGGCAACAAGGACAGCCTGCAATACCACCTAGAATCATGACAGTTATAAACAAAACCTAAAGCATTTGCACCAGGTGCAGGGCGTCTGATACAATCTTATGAGTTATAAAGTGATGTACGTTACGACGCCAATGTATGGACTCTGAAACAATCACATTGTAACTTATTAACTGATCATACAGAATATGAATCAATAGTTTAGAATAAGAACTCCAGTTGTAGAGTATCTAAATCAACTGTATGGCTAATAAACCAATCAGGTGAATTATGAACTAGGCACAGGCAATAAACCAAAAGTTTGGCTTATGAACCAATAACATAGTTCACAACACAATTATACCGCTTATGAGTCAAGGGCAGTGGTGGCTCAGTGTGTTAAGGCTCTGAGTTACTAATCGGAAGGTTTCAGCCCCAGCTCTGCCAGGGTGCTGCTGTTGGGCCCTTAAGCAAGGCCTTTAACCCTGCATGCTCCAGGGGTGCTGTATAATGGCTGACCCTGTACTCCGACCCCAGCCTACTAACAAGGATATGTGAATATAATGAGGGAAGATAAATGTGACAAATAAAGGCCGAACTTATAACTAGCTGAACTCTTAACGTTTCTGATCCAGTCATGCAGATCTTTTTACGTTTCTCTCTCTCTCTCTCTCTCTCTCTCTCTCTCTCCATTCTCTACTCACCGTGGGCTTGCCTGGGTGTTCAGAGTTGTTCAGGTAGATTGGTGGCTGGTGGCACCGTCTCAGTGGGGCGGAGTGTTCGCCACACAGAACTCCAGTCGCTTCACCACCTGCAACAATAACATTGATGACCTCATCACAATCCAAAGATCAGAAGATTTGCATTCACTTTGAAAACTTTGTGTAAAATAGGTTTGCAGGAGTCAACATGCCTGTTCCTCAAACAGATATAAATAAACAAAATGTCTAAGAGGTCTGTGAGGCTATTTTACAAAACATTAGCTTCACAAATTCAGCTTTTTAAAAAAAATGATAAAACATAGTCACCAAAACTTGGAAGTGTAACCTAGACCAAGTTTGGACACAAAGACACGTAACTGCAGAGAAAGTCCTGGCATGCATGATACGGACTGGGATTAATAATTGAAGCTTAAAAGCACAGGAGAAGACTGCATTAGTATCATTTATATTCACACAGGGACGTTTCTGTCCTTGAGGTCATTATGAGGTGGACATGATGTTTTGTAGAACAACAGTGTTGCTGCAGTGGTGTACAAATTATTTAAACTAATATTATACACGTGCACTACTCAATAGATATGGATAATTTCTAAATTCTGTTTGATTTATTAACCACTGTAGTTTATTAAGCTATTTAATTAAATTTTACCTTACAGTGGAACCTTGGATTATGAAAATAATTCATTCCGGAAGCAGGCTCATATTCCAAAACACTCGTAAACCAAATTGATTTTCCCATAAGAAATAATGAAAACTCAAATTATTCATTCCATAGCAAAAAAATAAATACATAAAAATAATTCATACAATATATAAAGTAAAAATAAAACAAATTAACCTGCAGTTTACCTTTAAAAAAAGAAGTAAAAATGAATCCAGACAGATAAGTGTTTCCGTTTATGCGCGCAGGCGCTGTGTGTGTGTGTGTTAACGGAAATACTGTTTTATCGGAAAAATTAGCAAGGAACATCGCTAATGACACTCGCGTGAGCGCATACTAACGAAATCACTGCTGTAAAGTAAAAAAAAAAAACAAATGAACCAGCACTTTACTTTTGAAAAGAATCGTGACAGAGCAGAGTTTCTGTGTAGAGCAGAGAGTGTGTGTTTGTATGTGTGTGAAGCCAAGAGGGAGGGGGGGGGGTATAAAGGCAAGAGAGGAAAAGTGTATGTGTGTCAGTGTCAGTGTCAAATTACGCGCGTGCACACACATAGGACTAACGACACTCTGAAACAGAGAGGGAGATGTTGATTATACCAGTGAGACGAGCACTAAGACTCAGCAGGGGAGACGATTACCCACAATTCCGTTATGATCATGTGACACTCAGTGTCAAAATAAGAAGCTCATGCGTGATACATGATACATAGCACTCGTAAACCAAGACTTGCTCGTTTTTCAAGTCAAAATTTATTAAAAATCCTTGCTCATCTTGCGGAACACTCGCAAATTGCGTTACTCGCAATCCGAGGTTTCACTGTATTTAATTTTTTATTTAATTAAATTTTATTTACACTATCAAAAGAAAATTATGGAAATTTGTAAAAAATGTGAATGCATATGAATCTAAATAATTAGATTGTCTGTGATGAGCAAGCCAAGGGCAATGTTAGCAAGAAAAACTCCCTGAGATAGAAATAAGAAGAAAACTCCAGTCCTGAACTATTGAGAGACTGCAGTCACAAGACAGCTCAGAAAACAGCTGTATGCATCAGCCAAGACCATGAGCTATGAGCGGAGCTACCTCAAAATAAGCACCAGTCAGGCAGGCCATAATCCAACTGGATGGGTTATTAAAGTATTGGTTGTTAATAAACTCTGTAGAGTTTATTAAACAACTGGAGAGGTATCTAGACCAGCTGGATGAGTTATGAACCAATGTTTCAGGGGATGACCCAATTGTAGTGTTAGGAACCAATTGTACAAATTCGAAAATAATTGACAGGTTTTGAACTTAATAACTGGACTATAAAATAACTGCACAAGCTATAAAATAACTGTACTTGTTATAACAAGATCGTATAGGTTATCAATCAATTGTGCAGAACTTGAAACAACCATCAAGATTATAAACCAGATGTAGATGTCATGATGTCATGATCAAATGATATGTGTTATAAAATAATCAACTAAGTTATGAACCAATCATATGGGTTATGAACCACTCATATGTGTTATAGACCAATTGTATGGGTCATGAATAAATCATATGGGTTATAGACCAATCAAATGGGCTATACGCCAAATGTACAGGCTAAAGACCATTTAAACCAAACATGTCGGCTGTAGACCAATTGCATGGGTTATAGGCCAATTATATGGGATATAATATGGTTTATAAACACTATAGTGTGGACTATAAACAAAATGGTTAGGCTATAGACCAATCATATGTGTTATATACTAATCATATGACTTATAGACAATCTTATAGACAATGGGCTGTAGGCCAAATGAATTGCATGGGTTATAAACCAATTATATGGGTTATGTACCAATCGTATGGGCTATACGCCAAACATATGGGCTGTTGACCAATCATATGCATTATAGAAAAATCGTATAGGTTATTAAGCAATCTCAAATGTTATGAACTGACAGTTATATTTTACTAATGTTATACTGCATTCTGCTTTGCGACAATGTCATTTGTTAACAGCGCTATACAAATAAAATCTAATTGAATTTAATTATCTTTGCACAACGTATATAATAAGCATAGGGGTTATGAGCAAGTGTATAAGCTAATTATGCAGCATATTAAGTAACTGTACAGGTTATGAAACAATCAACAGTGTTATTATTAGTTGATATCTTTTCAATCAAAAGATATTGTGAACCAGATGAATTATGAATCAGTTGTAAGGATTATGAACTAATCAGATGAGTTCTGTAAGGACAGTTTAAATGCAGTTTAAAATCTATAAGCAATCATAAACAAAAAGTATAAAAAGGGAAAAGCAAGCATAAAAACATAATATATAAATAAAAAATATAATTAATCTCTGTACTATTTACCTAAAATATCAAAGTTCATAAGTTTATTTATTTCATTATTAACTGCTTGAGGACTTCCAACAGTGTCGCACAACTGAAACTGAAAATCTTCCTGATCCTCAAGTTACATGACGTACAAAGATACATGACTTGTACATTATCGCCGCTTGTGTTCCAGCCCTGAAGGATTGTGGGTGAAGCTCAGACTGCTAGTAAAGACGACTTTAAACGCACTACACACAACCGAGCGACTCCAGTGCGGTGTTCAGTGTGTGCTGTGTCGGCTCTGTCGGTGTGCAGAGAGCTTTAGCACACCCTCCTCTCGCTCTCTCTGTGAGGAAAGAATGAGACACACTTTCCACTGTTTTAACTCTGTACGATTTAGTGTGGTTTCATGAGTCGTGTTTAAGTCATCAGAATCAGTCCTGACTAAACCATGTGAATTAGCTTTACACTGTGGAATGCTGTGGACCTGCTCATGTGTTTAACTTCAAATTACACCACTAGAGGTCTGCTGAATTCTTGATCCTGATTGGTCAGAAGGTGTTGATTAGTTTTCTAGAAAAGCAGCTCTGACAGTAGCGCAGGTTCGTATTAATGTACTTGTTTTAAATCTCCCATCATTTGTATTAGGGATCTTCATGATTACTCATTAACTGGTTAACTGTGCTTAGAGGTTAACCATTTAAAATTTGTTACATGGGGCTGCACAAACTAATTCATCAACTAATAATAATATTTGTATAATATGTGTATATTACTTGTGAATAAATAATTCACATATCCATATTGCGTTTCTTGATTTTCCGGGCAGTTAATTGTGCAGCAGTAATATTAAATGATAATGTTTTGCATAATATTTCTCTGTAGCTCACATATCTAATCATTTATTCACCATAAGATGGCGCACTTGCAGTTAAGTCAGTGAACAATACTGTATATTGTGTATTTTAGGTGCCTTGTTTTCAATGAGGACCAAAAACAACAACAACAACAACAACAACAACAACAACAACAACAACAACAACAACAAGAGCTGACTCTTCAACAGCCTTTCTTTCTTTCTTTCTTTCTTTATTGGACTTCATTAATTAGTCTTTAACCAATAAGTTACGATTGGGATGTTAGTTTAAGTCTGTTTAAATATAACCTGAACTAAAAGAAGTGTTTTCTTATTGTTAATTATTGCTGTATATTTGATTAGTAGTTATTACTGTGATCAACCAACTATAAGAAAAACAAGTGGAATTACCCACCCTTATTACTGTTTCCATAGTAACAGCTCATTCACAGGTTATTATACTGCGGATGTAAAACATAAAATGTGTTCAACTGCTATAACGTAAGTGATACCAGGAGCTTATAGCACTGATACTGTACTGGGTTACAGGAGGCCTGGAGTTTATCCTAGAGAACTCGGGGCACTAGAGGGCGTACGCCCTGCACGGGGTGACAATCCACTGCAGGGTGCAAACATGCAAAAATCTTGCCAAATTACTGTGGTTTAAGGAAAACAATTAAGTTCAGGGAGGTAACGATAACTTCACTTCACCCCATCACTGATTATTTCCCTATAACGGCATGACACTGAGAGGTTCATATCTTACCAAATTATATTTCATCTTAAAGCTCATTATCCAATAAACGGTGATTGAATAATAACTATGATTATTGATTAATACAGTGAGACTAATAGTGTGTAATTACA
>JAAGKR010008290.1:15000-20813 GCA_011419295.1 Clarias macrocephalus
ACCTCCATCCATGTCTACTTTAGATACACAACACTATAGGGAGTTATTTAACCTTATCGTCTTGTGGGTTTTCATTAAAAACATTTCCAGGAACTCTAGATGAACTGATTTTAGATGTACGGGGTGTAGATTATAGTGGCAGAGAAGTTTGTGTACAAAATGAAATGTCTGTGAGAAAGAAATCACCTTTTCTCTATGCTGTAACTGTTTTCTGTGCGAGACTGGTTGGTCCTTCTGCAGGAGTCACAATAAACCATTGTTACTTTGCTCTTACCCAGTGAATGACTTACTTGTCTTTATAGTTTTCAAGATTTCCACCACAAGGCTGTAATTATTTAATTATTCTCTATTCGGAGTTTGTAGGTTTATCATCCAGGAAAAAAAAAAAAAAAAAAAAACTCTACTCCTTAGTGTTTTATGTATAACTGAGGCCAAGAACACTGCAGCACTACACACTTCAGCCGAGACGGTCAGGTTGATGGTAGGATGATTTTTACTTGGTGAACTAATTGGCGTGAATGAATGATGATCTTTTCAGAATCAGGCGCTCGTAGGTTTGTGTAGACTGATGACACTAAGGCGTAATGTTGGAACGTGCGGGACAGGAGGCAAGCGAGGACGCATGACATGAAGTTTCTCACTGCAAGTCCACAATCCAAAGTCAAATAACGTTAAGTAAGTAAATCTAAACAAGAACAATGAATACAAATATGAAAACACAAAGTCTAGAAAGAGATGAAAAAATGTCCCTGGAACAAAGACACTGCAGGTTGTAAACAGGAGCGAACACACACAGGTGAACGTAGAGTAACGACCAGGACGGAGACGAGACCGAAAGCAAAATAAAGACTCGCTAAAAAACATGTACCAGGTGGACTAGGAGCAAAATATATTTTCATGACACCAAGCAGGAAGTGCGAAACAATGCTGTTATATAACTCTCCAGCTTACAACACATATTCACACACACACACACACACACACCACACACACACACACACACACACTCACATATGTGTGTGTAACATTCATATATATTGTTATTTACTATTGTGACATGAAATCTATGTTATGTGCAATTTATTTTTCCTTGGGCTTCTCATGGTCACAATATCAGATCATTTAATTTGCTTTACACCACAACACACCCGTTTCCCCCAGGCTTGGGACTGGCATTGAGGATTCCATGTATCTCAGTGGCTGGATATCATATATATATATATACATAAGGTTTAGTGCCTTGCCCATGGGCCCCCCTACCCTCCAATCAGTACCTCACACAGCTTGAGCCAACACTGTCTCGATATCTGTTATGTGTGATGTGAACAGAAAACACCCCAGTTCATGGATGAACTTCTTCTTGAACCTTCGTGTTACCTTAGCTTGGCTTTTTAGCCTTGTTAATTAGGCGTCCGGCCAAATCAAACATGAGACGGAGCTGTAAGACTGGCATTAATAATGTAGCTGGACACACCACTCATCTACAAATCATCAGATAAAATCCTAGCATGGCCAAGCTGAGTCTGCCGGGACCTCGAGCAAGGCCGGAACCCTAAAATGCTCAGACATCACTACAGATAAGACCATCTGCCAAATGCCATAACTGTGAATATAAATCTCCTCCAACAGCAAGTGGTTACGTTTTCATTACTGTAATTATTACAACAAGCTGAAGGCTGATTATATTCTTATACATGGTAGAGTAAATTAATTCTATGCCGGGTTACAGTCACACCTGGGTAAAAGAAATCTACAGGACGTGTGTGTGTGGTACGCAGGAGTGTGTATATTCAGCTAAATGTGTTTGCACACTGGGGTGCTCATGAGAGCTACAGCTTGTCCCTTAGGAAAGAAACTTCAGACAGTCAGAGTCTTGGATGAAAAACTGCATTTGTAAAGGGAAAAAATCATTTTCCCTTTCATTTTTTGGCCTGTTCCTTTAAAATCAAAGCACACACACACACACACACACACACACACACACACACACACACACACACACACACACACACGCACGCGCACGCAAATGGAGAAAACGGGGCACCGTCTCACATTTGTGGTCGTGCTGACATTACGGGAATGAAACAGCTGCAGGGGACGCCGGCAAGCATCATCAAAAAGATTTAGCAGAGTTAATACTGGACACAAGGGCGGGTGTCCACACCCACCCACACACACACACATGCACATGCACGCACACATATATGTACACACACAAGCACACACAGACACACACACACCCAACTGGAGACCAACCAACCAGACTGACCACTGCAGGGGACAGATAACATAAGCTGGGAGGGTCTCTAGTACCCATGCCCTTCTGTCTCTGTCTCTCTCTCTCACACACACACCACACACACACACACACACACACACACACACACACACACACACACACACACACACAGTACAGCTGACCGGAGCCACACCAAATGGAGATTCCTGTGTCAGATGATTTTCATCTATCCAAACAACACCCTCGGGATCGCTGCAGCCTTGACGACCAGTCGAACATTCGATTCGCCTCGGTGATGAGAGAAGGAGGAAGTGGAGGCGGTGTCCCGATCCACGCCCTCTGGTTCTAATTGGAGTGTCTAGCTCACAAAGAGCCTCTGAACGATTATACGTCAAACGCCAAATCAAGTGCATGACAGCTCGATTAATTTGCGCTCTGTGGGAGTGAACCTGTGCTCGCGTTGGAGAGACATTTAACTCTCCAGAAATTTACGACTTAAACATAAACAGCTAAATAGCTAGCTTGGTAGTTGACTTGCATTACTTTAAAAAAGTAAACATTACATAAAACCTGTTAAAATTTGTGTTTTGTGATGTTTTAGACAGGTACTGTAGCTCAATGATGAGGGTAATTTAACCATCACAATGGTTTCAGTTCTGGTTCTTGTCAACGGACACTCACCAGAATTCCTCCAGATGCCAAATATTTACCACTAAGCATTGATCGCTAACTAAATTTCCATAGGTAACGTCATATTCATCCAATCATTCATTCAACAACCTCTGTAGCCCAACTAGGGACCATGGAGGCCAATGGTGAGGCCATTGTATTTATTCCCATTTTGTACAACAGTGGTAGGACCTCTGGTCAACATTTACACACACATTCACACACTACGGGTGGTATGGAAGCACCAGTTAGCCTAATCAGCATGTCTCCGGACTGTGGAAGGAAACCTGGAGAACTTGGAGGAAACCCACCAAGCACAAGGAGAACATGCAAAGTCCATGCACAACCTCTTATTAACAGGTGTTTTTTCCATAAACGCAACCTAATTACATCTCTCATCAGCCACTGCATGTGACCTGACCACAACAGCTATACCACATGACTAATTGAACCTGATTTATGTTTATCTTTTTTCCAGCACTATCAAGCACTACCCAACACTCTACAGTATGTATGTCTATGGTTATTGTCTTCAACTTTCTTATCTTGTTTCTTGTTCATGCTGTTGTGTTTCTTTATTCTTGCTTAAAGTAACCAGTTTCTTACACCAGCATCCAGCTGAGCTTTAAAATGTGACAGAATAAACAATCTCACTGTGGATGCAGCAGGATTCTGGAAACCACCATATAATCTCCTATAGAAGAAGAGCCTGATGTCTGAACATGGTGAGCATGAACTGATCAGCACAATGCTGGCCTGGCTCAAAACTATACATCCTTTCAAGAGGCAAAAACCATCTCTTTTCCCCAACCAGGCAAAACCATCTTCCACCCGTCATGCCCCACTGAAGATGCCGTTATGGCTCATGCTTTCGCAGTGGTCGTCACTCTGCCTACGTCCTCCACCACTGGACATTAGTACACCCCCTGGGTTCACTTCGAATGGGGCTCCACCTCCTTACTCCCAAGGATGTCATTCTGCTTTTTTGCTCCACTTCAAACTTACATCTGCCTATTTACTCCTCTGCCTTCTTGCTCTGCTGAGGATTTCGCTTTGCCTCCCTGCTTGGCTGAGAAACCCTCCTACCTCCTTTCTGCACTGAGGAAGTCTCTCTGCTTTCTGCTCTGTTGAGAACAAATCGTTCCTTGCCTTCCTGCTATGCTGAGGACATCACCCTTCCCCTTGCTTTGTGGTGTACCTTGGTCGCCCCTCTTGCTTTTTTTTTTTTTTTTGAAGGATCTTGCTCCCCACTTGCTTCACAGAAAATGTCTCTCTCCCCATTCGGCTGGCAGAGGACCTTCACTTCTTCTGGTTCTGCTTAGGGCACCATTGGGTTTGTAGACAATGACCCTGTGTCTCTCTGGATCGACCTTGAACTTCGCTTCTGACGTCTGGCTTTGCAGTTGTTGTCACTCTGCCTTTGTGATCCACTTTGGCTGGCATGCCACTCTTTAGTTATGTGGAGAAGATCAGTCAGGTTGGAGAGACTTAAAGCTGGGCTGCCCAAGACTTCTACTTAAGTACAGAGCTTTGGGAGCCCTTCAGTCACTGCACATGACCTGACCACAACACCTCTGTCATACACGCATGTTACATAATAAAAATTATTATTTTATTATTAAAATAACTAAGTACATCCACATAGCTAACAGATCTCGCTATTTATTGTTCACAATGTCTTATTATAAAAACATAAGTTCTGGCCACATGTTCCAGCTGAAAAAAAAATTACAACACTGAGAAAAGTGTATCATAACACAAGTCAAAACACTGCATCAAATGAAGAAAACCCAATGGGGTGATCTGATGAAGCAGAGTTTCTGATACCACCCCAAAGTTATTACTTTCCAACAACAACATATCCTGAAGTGTTTCATTCCCTCTTATACAGCACTTTCCTAACACTAACAATGAAATGGAAACGCACCGATTGCAATTTTCTTGTCCTGATACCAAGTTTTGATGTCGTACTATCCACATGTATCTGAAGATGCCCAGGATTAACTGTGATGTGAAAATGCGTGTGTGCCGTTCCTCTCAAAGAGCTTGGCCAATCTGCCTTCCTAGATGCCTGGAATTTGAATATGCAATCGCTAGATTATACCACCCAGGAAGCAAAAAATCATCCAGTCCATTTTTTAAAGAATTATAAACTCTACTTTTATTTAATCCCTTTTCAGTTACATTTAATGATGCTTACTTCATTATAGCAGCTATAAACAGCCATTTCCACACCAGCCTCTCTTCATTCTCTCTCTTGATATTAATAAGTTTTAAGAAAAAAAAAACACACACACAAAGCATAACGCATTAACTCTTCTGTCAGAAGCCTTCAAGTTACAGCTTTACCCCCGACTGTTCAAAAGCACTGACACCGGAGACTCCTTCCATACATGTTACACAAATCTTCACTGTATCAACAATTAAGCACTAATCGAAAATAATTTCCTGGCATTATAACAGTAGAAACAATAACCTGTTCAAACACACACATTAATAGACCATTTTGACCGATACGAATCTAGAATCCAACAGCGCTGCGGTATGCGTTATTATACTATAGTGTGTTCGTGTATCGAGCATAACCAGCTAACTAATACAGCAATAATATAAATAGCTGACGCTTTAGTGGACTCCTGACCAGCTGACACACACACGCACACGCGCGCGCACACACACACACACACACACGCACAGCTGTTCTGATTTAAAGCATTTCACAGCCTCCCCTTATTTGGGAAATGAAAAAAAATTAAAAAGGCCACAGATTTACAGGTTTGATTGTTGCACTAACAAAGCGTTGCAGTGTTTTACCATCATGAACTCGGCTTCACCTTCCTGCTCAGATGGAGATTTAACTTTTGGCAGAAGAGGTTAAATCACCCCCCCCGGGGGGGGGGGGGGG
>JAAGKR010008290.1:20833-31998 GCA_011419295.1 Clarias macrocephalus
GAGACCCCACCCAGCTGCGAGGGAAGAATATTTTCCAGCGACAGAAGTGGAGACATTAATAAAACCTGCTTTAGAGGGTTATAGTCCAGTCATAAACCGGATTTAACCCCAATCGAGGGTGAAATATTTAATCCAGTAGACAATGAGGTACATCTAACTTTGTCTTTGTGTTGCAACCTTACAACATTCCTGTGTGTTACCACGGCAGCATATTAGTGTGAAGTTGCAAAAGATTCATTTACAGATCTGATTAAAACGATCAAAAATAACCAAGAAATAAAGATACTGTACATATTTGATGATAAGTCAAATCTAAAAAGATGCCGAGGTGGTGCTTCATATCTGAAAGCTTGAGACGGCTGAAAACTTTAAACTCAGATCCTATATGAATACAAATGTTTGACAAACAAACAAAAAAAAAGCAAACAAACAAACAAACAAACAAATTATAACCTACAGGCATTTAAAGCGCCTTAAAAATAGACAAGCTGCTGCGTCATCTGAAGTAAGTTAACAATTATTGTCTTCTTAGATATCAAGACGAATTGATGTATCGAATAAGTCGAATATTTTTTTGTTGTCTGGAGTGAAGAAGAAAAATGAGCATGAACCTTGGAGAACCCCATAAAAGGAGAACAGCGAGGCCTGAGAGATGGGAGATTATTTTAAGGCTCTAAAACATCAGAGAACCCAGTGTGGGGTGTTTAGTTTGTGCAAAAGGTGAAAATAATGCAGATCAGATCATCATTTAGGTATTTTTGGACACATTAATGAACAATATTAAACACACACACACACACACACACACACATTAGCTTGGCTCAGTGAGGCGAGAGGGAAGAGAAGTGGCTGGTTGCCAGGGAGATTTCTTTAGCTAACGTTAGCGGAGGGAACAAATAAATAATAAAAGGATTTGTGCATTAAAAATAAAAGGTGTTTATCGGATGTGTCTGTCGTCATGCAATGCGTTTGTTTTGACAATCTTTGCGCGCTAACAGGGTGGAAACGGCGCAGATCAAAGCACAAGAATCACATCAAAGCACAATCTCGCAACATTGTCATTATTATTATTACTATTATTATTATTAGTGAGAAAAAGAAGGATCGGGATTTTTGTTACGATTATCTCGCACAATGATTCAACACGCTGGCGCTCAAACACACACACACACACACACACACACACACATCCTGTAACACACTGACTGTATTTACACCAAATCTGTCCAGCCGACGGATTAAACCCTCTTCCTCTAAGAACATCTGGTCTCACCCTCCTGACTCTGATCTCATCACAATCACTCATTATTCTTTTGTTTCATTCGGATTTTTTTTCTCTCTCTTTTTTTATTTTATTTTTTTTTTTACCTGGAGCTATTTTTTGCGCCAGGGTCCATCCCTTGGAAAGTCGTCGTCGTTGTCATCTCAGGCAGGATTGAAAAAAAAAAATAAAAAAGCCACTGATGAGTGAATAAAGCTGGTGATCAGGGCGGTTAAGGAGAGCTCGAGCCGCTAGAAGGTCTAAAGGCTCCTTTATCTGGCGCGCGCGTGGACTCCGCCCGACTCGGGATGAATAGGGAATCTGGGCAGAGTGGAGCTGCTCGAGCTTTAACGCCTGCCCACATGGACCCGCCCACTGCACGACCGCGAATTCGGATTGGCCAGGAGGGGAAGAATTCGGGATCTGATTGGAGGAGCTGCACGTCGCTGAAAGTCGCTCTGAAGGGGTTTTTTTATTTTTATTTTTTTGCCCTCATTCCACCGAAATGACAGGCGGCGATGCAGCGTCCATTACAGCTCTGTCTGGGGAGGGGACCCGAGTTTAAACAAACATTATACAAGTGTCATTTCAGCTTTTTTTTTTTTTGTCACACAAAAATAATAATAGTAATAATGTCCTGTTCTGTCCAACCTACTTTAACTGGCCAAAAAACAAACAAACAAAAACAATCTCTGTATGATGTCGGGTACTGTTACACTTATACACTACTGTGATATTTGAGAATGTAGGTGATTTTTATTTTTATTTATTTTTTTTTTTTGAAAATATTGAGCTGTAGACATGTGGCAACATGACCATATTCCAGTATTCAAGTTCTTCACATATATACATGACATATTCCAGTTTTTGTTGATAAAGCAGGGGTCAGGGTGCAGGGGTCAGAGTGCAGGGTCAACCATTATAGGTCGCCCCTGGAGCAGCAGACAGGGTGAAGAACCCAACAGTGGGGGCAACCTGGCAGAGCTCAGGACCGAACCACTGATCAGATGCGTCAATCAGAGCCGTAACAGACTGAGCCACCACCGGCCATGTATTTGCCATCTGTATAGTCGCCAACAAATTAAAACAAGGGTTAAAGAAACCACTTTAATGAGAAATGATGTAAATCCGACATAAAAAAAAGTATTTAGCTATTTTGTAGACATTAATCCTAAAAAAAAAAGAAAAAGAAACCTGACCCATCTTCCCTTCTGCAATATTGCTATTTTATATATTGTACACACATACAGATACTGTACACGCAGTTGAACCTTGGCGAATTTAATTATTTCCTCTGAAGGCGAGTTCGTAAGGTGAAAATTTGTATTAGGATACAAATTTTCCCATAAGCAATAATGTAAATGCAAATAATCCATTCCAGCCAGCCAAAAATATCAGCAATATTACAAAAAAAAACATGCAAAAATCATGTTGCTTTTAAACACACGCCAAAGGCAACGTCAGTATAGTGGGCTGAGGCTTTTGAAACAGCTTTTGTTAACTGAGAAAAATTTGTAAAAATTCCTAAAACTCGCTTAACTGATGCATACAAGTTTTGAACGGCTCCTGAAGGTACATGCAACTTAGTCGGCGTTCGGTTCGTTCGTATGCCTAACATGGTTTGTATGCCAACTCAAGGTGAGAATTTGAATAAAATGTATTAATGAAACATTTAAAAGTTTTTTTTTTTAAGTTTCACATACCCTAACAAGATGAATTGAAATTAACATTATATATCATTTTTACCCCCCTACGAACTTATGGCTCACCCTGTATATTTTTGTATAGAAGCTACAATTTAAAAATTAAATATCTGTCCAATTTGCATTTTTTTAAAGTGCAACAAACAAACAAACAAAAACTGGATTTTAATCAGGAATTAATGAGGCAAATATAAAAATATGAGGTAAAAAGAGTTTTTCTTTATTTTAACAAATTTATTAGACAATACAGATGCTTAACTTGACAGAAATATCAGGACTTAATATCCTTATTCACAATTTATCGATTGAATGTGGGGCTTGTTTCACTTTATGTGTCTACTGCCAATTAATAATAATAATAATAATAATAATAATTATAATAATAAAAACTAATTTGCCAGAAAGAATATGACAAAAATAAAAGCAGCTAAAATAATGAGAATGTCCTGTATTAGAGTACCTAAACTTCATCAGGTGTTCGTTTCATACAAAGGGACTTTATGATATCTTTTGAAGTTGTGAGACAGAAACAAACAAACAAAAAAAAAAACGGTCTCACCCTTTAAGTTTGGCGTCAATATTGTTAGAGTAAAAATCGCTCCACTCAGATGACGGGTCAGCAGAAAGACCTCGACCACAAAGTAATCACTTCTTTCCAAAGACAGAGAGAGAGGGAAAAAAAAACAATTCTGGGTTTCTGATCTTACGGCGTCATTCACACTGCCATGTTAATGTGTGTGTGTATGTGTGTGTGTGTGTGTGTGTGTGTGTGTGTGTGTGTGTGTGTGAAATCACTTATATACAAAAAGCAGGAACTGCAAAGCTGGAAGAGCATCAACACGCTATACAACAGCAGTCAGGAGTAACTGAGGGGGGGGGTGGGCAGCGTAGTTTCTGCGTTTAGATGAAGCCTCCTGTCTGTTGCTGGAAAACGTCAATTGTGTCTTCATCCTCCATTTCCAACTGTGAGAAGGGGGAGAAAGAGAGAGAGAGAGAAAAACATCATGAGTGAGCATCGTATGTGACTTCAGGCGACTTTTCCGAACGCTTTGTGTGTGAAATATTTCCACCAAGTCTGTGAAATCTGGCTCGACACACTTGAAAGCTTCACTCAGGCTTAACGGAGCAAACTGTGTGTGTGTGTCGTTATCCAAAAATGCTGCTTTGACAAAATACAGCTGGGATTAAGGTGACAAAAAAAATCCCTGGTGACTGAAAAACTATCAGGGGAGGGGTGTGTGTGTGTGTGAGTAATGAGCATAAATCTTTCAGGGTGGGACAAAGGGGGGATGAGACTATATAATGTTCTACCACAGGGCTGATGGGTTCTGGATTAAGTTTCTATAACATCGTCTCTGACAGTAGAGCGGGGTTATATTAATGCCTTACCGTTGCTATAGTAACAGCTCGTTCATGGTGATTCGTAATCGTATTGTGGACACTGCAGATGCACCAATTTAAAACCTGCGCATGCACCCCCCCCCCCACCCCCACCCCCAAAGAAGAAATAGGTTTGATTAACATTTATGGAAGGAGTCTCCAGTGTCAGCGGGTTTGTAACATTCATCATAAGAGGTTTTTACAGTTTATCAGCTTTAAGTTTTTTTTTTTTTTTTTTAACCTGATCAACTTCATGAAAAGACATGTCTGGTGTTTATAGCTGCTATAATGTTCACAAGATTAGCGCGTGCTCAGAGATATTTTACATCATTAAACTACATTAAATACAAGTGGATAAAAATAATGATGTGTTGTTAATTGTGGCGTTAAAGGAATAAAAGACTTCAGGACGCAGCAGTATTTGACTGTATACCTGAATTGAACTATCTGAACTATAAGGTGTCTAAAACAGGCTGTCTCTGAGTTTCTACGCCATTCTGATAACACCACTTCATGTAGATTATCCCAGATGACTAACTGAAGCCATTTTACTCTGTTTAACGAGACGATCGAATCAGGCGCCGCATTAAAACCCTTCATATTGCGCAGTGTGAATACGACATCCTTCCTGAACTACTCTAAAATTCACATCGGGCTCGTCTTGGTCTTCGGTCATAATTTCGCTATAGCGCTCCAGCTCGATAAAGCTCCGGCGCGATGGCCGGCCGTAATGTTTGGAGCAAGGTTTACGGCTTTAACGATCTATTGATCGTGTTTATTGACCACGACACAATGCCGGTCTCCTTTGTGTTGTTAAAATGAAAGGAAATGAGCGGCCTCGCCTAAATACCTCCCCATCTGCATGAAATATGCATTTAGATCCGCGCGCGTGTGCAGCTGACCCCCGGCTTTCAGTTCCCAGGGGACCCGGACGAGGGTCTGAACAAAGCTGCCATATGCAGAGTCCAAATGTCAGTGTGTGTGTGTGTGTGTGTGTGTGTGTGTGTGTGTGTGTGTGTGTGTCATGAAGATGTCTTATTTAAAAGTCAGTTATCAGACACGTGTATGTCAGTTTGGTACTGAACCAGATGGGTACGTCTTTACAAGTCTACATCACACACTGCAGGGTTTTGCTCGCTGTGGTCTGAACAGATTATATTTAAATGAAAAATGATGAAGTTCTGAATATAAACCAGGATCCGGGGAGGCGTGTTCAAGCGCCAGCTTGTGAATGGAGTGGGGGCGGACTCACTCAACCTACGTGATTAACATTGCTTCATTTATATTTATTTATTTATGCTCTGTGTTTCTGTCACAGTGAGCTTGAGAGAGAGAGAGAGAGAGAGAGAGAGAGAGAGAGAGAGAGAGGGGGAGAGAGAGATGGTGTCATGGAGCAGCACATGAGACAGATAGATCACATCCTGCTGAGCTTTTTATGTCAGTGTGTGTGTGTGTGTGTGTGTGTGTGTGTTCCAGTAATTTTCCTTTTTTTATATATAAAACTCATGATATTTTTATTCATTTGCAAAAATTCCCTCCTACAGAGACCAGGATATCTCAAAAATAATTTAAGATAAAAAAAATTATTTATGTCAGGTATTAGTTTAGTTACCACTTTAAGAAGGTAGAAATACTCATATCGCTGATGTCATACCCGCACGCCTTCTCTCATATCTTAACCCTTGTATAGTTTTATATTTTTGTTTATATACACTTCTCAGTACACAATTACTGTGTAATTAATATATATTTAATACGTTTCTATTTGAATTGTATTGTAACATTTGAAAAAATGTAAATTGGAAAAAAAAAAAAAATTCTACAATCCAGCTCAAATTTTTGCATTAAATAAAAATATATAAATATTATATAAAATTTTATTGTTTTTCTTTTTTATTTTTTTTGGAAATTCTATCTTTAGTTAAGATAAGATACAAAGTCCTTTTATTGTCATTGTACACATTCAACAGAATTGAGGCACAAGATAAAAACCATACTGACAAAATTGTAATAAATAATGTAGGAAAAATAAAAGCAAATAAAATAATAATAGTAAAGACACACACACACATAGTGCCACATATGCTTGTTCACATGAATAATGACATTTATTGCACATGTTCAGGCTGGTGTTCAGTATAATATGTAAACATATTATACTACAATTTTTTTTATTGTATTTGTTTAGTCCAATTTTCACTGTAATGAAATCTGAATGAAATCTTTCTATTTTGTCCTCACTTCATTTTTAGGTTACATACAGTCATACAAGTGATATATATATATATTACACTTCTTGGTATCTTTATTTATTTATTTAAGGTCACAAGCGGTCTTATAAGCATGCATATCGTACCATGTATGACTGTGTATGTGACAATGTATTTATATTTTATTATAACATTGGTAAATCTGTAAATTTGTCAATTTCATCACAATTTTTCTTTTATTTGACATTTTTTTCTTTCTTTTCTTCTTTTACTGCAGTGACATCTTTCAATTCTAGCCTATATTTCTATTTTAGTTCACAAAGAATCATATTCTCAGAGCATTTCTCTGTACATTCCATCCCTACATTTATTGGAAATTGTAGCTTTAGTTCAATCCTATTCTTCTAGCGCAACTTTTCTTTAATTGTAGTGAAATCTATCCCATATCTACCTATATTCTACCCTACCTTTCCATTTTAGGTCACAAACAGATGTGTAAGCATTTCACTGAATATTATACTGTGTATGGTTGTGTACAAAACAAATAAGAAAAATGTTGGAATAGAATTTTGACTAATGACTAATCTTAAATCGTTAAACCTCATGTGAATCATAGCATCATCCAGTCCATAGTGTGTGTGCGCGCGCGCGCGTGTGTGTATATATACTGTATATATACAAATTTTTTAAACATTTTTTTAAAAGAATGATTTCTAAAGATATCACTTTTATCAGTTTCACTTTCTTTTGTTCAAAGTTGTTACTAATCTGTAATTTTCTTTCATATTGATCTGTATTATAATCTTTCGTTTAACCCTCCTCGTATCGTTACTCCACGCTTCCTTGCGACGCTGGCTAGCGGTTTGATCTCTGACACGTCCACCAAAAGATGCACTTAAGTCCATGTGGATATTGAGATGTCAGTGTGAGTCATCTTATTTTGAGAAGTGTGTGGTGATTCAGACCGGAGGAGAATGTAATCAGGAGGAGTAATCAGCACGTTCACACACAGGTAACGGGGAAATGATCGGGTTTTGGTGACGACGTGATCGATACGCGCTTCAGAAATGTTATAAAGACCCCACATGAGTCAATCAATAATCAAATTTCTCACTAAGTGAACTCTAGTGAAGACGCAGAAGTGGGGGGAGGGGTTTTGGGAATACAAACGTCCTGCTTTTATTTTTTATTACATTTACTTGTGTTGAATTATTGATTTTTCTCTTTAATCTCACCAGCGTTTCTGATGTTCATGCGCATGTATAAAAACTAACAAAAACAAATATAACAATGAAAATCTTCATCATCTGATTGTTGGGTTCAAATCTGCTAGCAGGTTTCATAAACCCAGTATGAGATGATCAAGTGTGTCAGTTACATCACATGACATTAAACACTTTTCTCTAAGTAACTCAATCAGATAATAATCAGATCACTAGTGCACACGATGCAACATTAAAGACCTTCAGATTTCTCTGTTACTTGTATCGATGAGGTTTTAAAAGCTTTATCATGTCAGGACAGACACGGGTCATGTGACGTTGTGTGAGAGTCGTACCTGTGCAGGTGTGTCCGTCTCATTAATGGGCTGGCCATCGAACCGGAATCGGATTTGCCTCATCGTCAGTCCCTAAAAACACAACGAGATAGAAGAAAAGACCAGTTCAGCAGTTTACACACACACACACACACACACACACACACACACACACACACACACACTCACACACTCACACACTCACACACACACACACACACACACACACACACACACACACACACACACACACACACACACACACCCGAGGGAGGTCAGCACTCCCCCACTGCTGATTAGCTAAAGCTGAGGAATCAATATTGCGTTTATTCTGGAGATTTCCAGATGATCCACGGAAGCGCCGTTTACCCTCTCGATCCAACCACACCATTCTTACCCTCACCTCCCCCTGCCCCCACTTTACCCCAAGCCCTGTGGGGAAAAAAAAAAAGCTCATGGGGGATTACGGTCTGTTAGGGAAGATCATGGCGGGGCTGGGTGATAACACGAGATAAAACTGATACTGTGATGAAGTACGTCACAATACAATCTCATGAGATGATAATATTATCAGGATGTTTCTTTTTTGTTAAATGACATTCAAATTATGAACAAGAGTAAGAAGGGACTGTTTTTATTTGAGGGGGCTCAACATGCTCAAAAACTCATGGTAGGTTGAGATCTGCTGCCGTTAGGATGTCAGACTCTGGGCACGAGGCCCCCGCGAGATTTTGATGCGGAGCTCATACGCACATGCACACGAAACCTGGTACACATTTAGAGGTGGTGAGCAGAACAACTTTCGCATTGCAGGTCATGCGCTTTACTCAAGAGGAAGTCAGTTATTTTGTCGCACCCGATGGATTTTAATATACTCCCCTCCTAGGGGATGTATACGATCGCCACCAAACCAAGCCGATGTGATCTAAAGACATCGACGATGCAAAATTGTAGAGAGGATTTTGATATCTCAAATAGATCAGCTCTGACGACTCTGCCGAAAACTTTCTGTGTGACATTATATTGAGTGACATCATAGTTTAATGTTTTTTTCCAGCATCTGGGGCTTTTTGGAACATAAAAATCCCACTTTTTTTTTTTATTATGTCATAATGGTATTCGTATGTCCCCTTTAAAAGCATGTGGCCACTGTGCCCACTGGCTTTCTGGTGCACCCGAGGGGGCGATGACGCAGGGTGCTTGAGCCATCTCATCGTTGCTTGCAACTATATTTCAAACATTTTTTTATTTATATGTTGACATTTGAAGTGATAACATGTTGCCGTTCCTCTTTAATCATACAGGTAGTTTGTTCTAAACTATTTACACATCGGCAGTGCAGTGTCCTGTTTAGTAGGTTTGTAACAAAATCTATTACAAAAAAACAAACAAACAAACAAACAAAAAAAAGAATTTATATTGAATGACAAAAACATGATACATATAAAATCATAGTGGCATCTTGGTATCATGACAGTATCGTATCAGCTGGTCCCTGGTCATTTGCATCCCTGTTAAAAACACTACCGTTGAACTAGCAAGATTTCTTTAAAAATGCAACAAAAGTGATAATCTCTTCTCTTCAAATCATAAAAAGGGGGGGGGGATTTTTGCATTTATGCAAGTCAAACAAGCATGCATTCTGATACACATTAGCTAGCTAATCTGTAAGCCTCTGGTTGCCTAGCTACAGCATTCTTACTAAAGATGGAGATGAAAAAAAAATATTCAGTTATGAATCACGATTATTGAAAGTACAGTGGAACGTACGAGTGTTCGCAAACCGAGCAAAGATTTTTAATAAATTTATAATCGGAAACCGAGCAAGTACTAGTTTACGAGCGCCGAGTATCATGTATCACGCATGCGACTCTTATTTTGACACTGAGTGTCACTCTCTCACCTTTGCACCCCCCCCCCACAGCTTCACAAACACACAGAAACTCTGCTCATCTCTTATATAATCAACATCTCCCTCTTTCTTTTAGTCTCTTATGCGTGTGCGCGCGTAATTTGACACCGACACACCGACACCGACACACACACACACACACACACACACACACACACACAGACGCTCTCTCGCTTTCCACTCCCCCCTCCCCGGCTTCACAAACACACAGAAACTCTGCTCTGTCGCGATTCTTTTCAAAGGGAAGGTGCTGGTTCATTGACTTTGTTTTTTTTTACTTTACAGCAGTGATTCCCTTAGTATGTGCTCACGCCAGTGTCAGAGAGATTTCTTTTTTCCCTGTTAAAACGGTGTTTCCGCTGTGTTTATGCGTTTTTTGTGAAACTTAAAAAGTGATTCCGTTAATATGTGCTCATGCCAGTGTCAAAGATTTCTTTTTTTCCTGTTAAAACGGTGTTTCCGTTGTGTGTGTGTGTGTGTGTTTGTTGCGAGGTGCCTGCGCGCACCAACGGAAACACTTATCTGTCGGGATTTATTTGTACTTTTTTTTAAAGGTAAAGTGCAGATTCTTTTGTTTTATTTTCATTTTATAGATTGTATTAATTATTTTTATGTATTTATTTTTTGGGGCTGTGGAATGAATAATTTGAGTTTTCATTATTTCTTATGGGAAATGATGATTTGATTTACGAGTGTTACTTCTGGAATGAATTATGCTCGTAATCCAAGGTTCCACTGTATATCTAAATTTTTGTATTTATCTATATTTGCATGTGAGGATTGCAAATAACGATAAATATAACTAAAGAAAAGTTGCAGTTCCTCTATTCCCCTCCAAACCATTCACACATTGGCAGGCTGGGTGTGGTGTGAACAAATTGTTTGCTAAGTTTGTTTAAAATTGTAACAAAATCTAAAAACAAATAGTATGGAATCAAAAATCGTGATACTTACAGAATGGCAATACAAATGGAATCGTGATGACATCGTATCGGTTGGTCCCTGGTGATTCCCATTAACTTTAACCCAAAGCACACACTTACTTTCATTGTGTCAGACATTCCTCCTTCTTGTTTTTAAAAGCTGTGTGTATAACAGAGGAATGTCTAACAGTACCTCTGTTCGTATCTGGCTAGACGACAAACCTGCAGAGTCATCGTTC
>JAAGKR010008291.1:0-26268 GCA_011419295.1 Clarias macrocephalus
CAGGAGCCATCTCTGCTCTTCAGGACTGTTTCGAGAACACTGACTGGAACATGTTTAGGGAGGCTGCAACTTACGGTGACTACACTGACTTGGAGGAGTACACGTCATCAGTGACCAGCTACATCAACAAGTGCACCGATGACGTCACTGACTCCAAGAATATCGTTTCACGACCCAACCAGAAACCGTGGATTACTGCGGAGGTGAGTGCACTACTGAGAACCAGAGACTCTGCTTTCAAAGCGGGGGACAAGGCGGCCCTAAGAACAGCAAGGGCCAAACTGTCCCGGGCCACCAGAGAGGCGAAGCGCGCACACGCCCAGAGAATCCACAAGCACTTCAGGGACAGCGGTGACACACGGCGCATGTGGCAGGGTATACAAGCCATCACCAACTACAGGACTTCATCACCTACCTGTGACAGTGACGGCTCCCTTCCAGATGCGCTGAATAACTTCTACGCATGGTTCGACAGGCAGAACGACGTGACGCCGAGGAAGACTATCCCGCCGTCGAACGAGCAGGTGCTGTGTCTCACCACGGCTGATGTGAGGAAAACTCTATGCAGAGTCAACCCACGTAAAGCTGCTGGACCAGCAACATCACAGGCAGAGTGCTCAGAGAATGTGCAGAACAGCTGGCAGGTGTTCTCACCGACATATTCAACATCTCTCTGAGCAGTGCCGTCGTTCCCACATGCTTTAAATCTACCACCATCGTCCCCGTGCCGAAGAAGTCTTCTGTGTCCTGTCTCAATGACTACCGCCCTGTTGCACTCACACCCATCATCACGAAGTGCTTCGAGCGGCTCGTCATGAGACACATCAAGACCCTGCTGCCCCCCTCACTAGACCCCCTGCAGTTCGCGTATCGTCCAAACCGTTCAACGGATGACGCCATCTCCACCACACTCCACCTGGCACTGTCACATCTTGAAAAGAAAGACACATACGCCAGAATGCTGTACATAGACTTCAGCTCAGCATTCAACACAATCATCCCCCAACACCTGATCGGGAAGCTGAGCTTGTTGGGCCTGAACACCTCCCTCTGTAACTGGATCCTGGACTTTCTGACCGAGAGACCTCAAGCAGTCCGGATCGGGAGCTACACCTCCAGCACCACCACACTGAGTACTGGGGCCCCCCAGGGCTGCGTGCTCAGCCCCCTGCTGTTCACACTGCTGACTCATGATTGTGTAGCGACACACAGCTCCAATCATATCATCAAGTTCTCTGATGACACGACCGTGGTGGGTCTCATCAGCAAGAACGACGAGTCAGCGTACAGAGAGGAAGTGCAGAGGCTAACAGACTGGTGTAAAGACAACAACCTGTCTCTGAATGTTGAAAAGACAAAAGAGATGGTTATTGACTTCAGGAGGACTCGGAGCGATCACTCTCCGCTCAGCATCGACGGCTCTTCTGTGGAGATCGTCAAGAGCACAAAATTCCTGGGCGTCCACCTGGAGGAGAACCTCTCCTGGTCCCTCAACACCAGCTCTCTGCATAAGAAAGCCCAACAGCGTCTTTTCTTCCTGAGAAGGCTGAGTAAGGCGCAGCTTCCACCACCGATCCTCACCACCTTCTATAGAGGAACTATTGAGAGCATCCTAAGCAGCTGCATCACTGTCTGGTTTGGGAATTGTACCATGTCAGACCGCAAGACCCTACAGCGGATAGTGAGGACAGCTGAGAAGATCATCGGGGTCTCTCTCCCCTCTATCGAAGACATTTACACCACACGCTGCATCCGCAAAGTCACCAGCATTGTGGCTGACCTGACACACCCCTCACACACACTCTTTACCCTCCTGCCATCTGGAAAAAGGTACCGAAGCATTCGGGCACTCACATACAGACTGAGAAACAGTTTTTATCCGCAAGCCATCCGTCTCCTAAACACAAAGGGACACACACACACGCACACGCACACGCACACACACAAATCACTCAGACGAACTAAAATAACATCTGGATTGAACTGATATACACACATGCACAATCACACTGATATACATTCATCTGAATCTGCTCATACCTACCTCCTCGCAATTTTTTTGCACAATATTTATTGCTATTTGCACAAACTACTCTTGTCAATGTAAATTGTTTACTGCTGCTCTTCCCACTACCTCAATTCATCCTTCATCAAAAAGTACTGTTGTGTCTTACATTGTTGTGTCTGACATGTACCTCTTTGTTTGCACATTTGCATGTGCACTTTGTCTATTGTGTATCTTTGTATAATATTGATAGTTCTTCTTTTAGAGTAACTTAATGTAAAATGTATGTTGTAAATTTATGTTGTTGCATGTATGTAGCACCCTGGTCCTGGAGGAAAGTTGTTTCGTTTCACTGTGTACTAACTGTATATGGTTGGAACGACAATAAAAGCCTACTTGACTTGACTACTTGACATATTTGCATTATTTCAGTAATTCAATTCAAAAAGTGAAACTGAAGTGGTAATTTCTTTTAATTTTGATTATTATGGCTTATAGCTAATGAAAACCCCAAATTCAGTATCTCAGAAAATTGGAACAATGTGAAAAAGTTCAATATTGGAGACTCGTGGTGTCACACTCTAATCATCTAATTAAAAATTCATTAATTGTCACCCAATTAATGGGGGCTAAGACAAAATAGTTCATAGCTAAAGAATCTGGCTGTTCATAGAGTGCTGTCTCCAAGCACATTAATGGAAAGTTGAATGGAAGGAAAAAATATGGTGGAAAAAGGTGCACAAGAAACAGTTTTGAGAGGATTGTAAAACTAAGCGTATTTAAGAATTTGGGGGAGATTCACAAGGAGCAGATGGCAGCTGGAGTGCTTACAGAGCCACCACGCATAGACGCATCCAGGACATGAGCTACAACTGTCACATTCCTGGTATCAAGCCACTCTCTTTCCAGATGAAAGTAAATTTTCTTCTGGAAATGAAGGTCCCAGAGTGTGGAGGAAGAGAGGAGAGGCACAGAATCCAAATTGCTTGAAATCCAGTGTAAAGTTTACACAGTCAATGGTGGTTTGGAGAGACATGTTATCTGCAGGTGAACGTCCAACTCTGCTTTATCAGGTCCAAGATCAGCGCAGCCATCTACCAGGAAGTCTTAGAGCACTTCATGGTTTATTCTGATGACCAACTTTATGGAGATGCTGTTTTTAGTTTCCAGTAGGGCTTGGCACCTGCCCACACTGCCAAAAATACTAATACCTGGTTTAAGGACCATGGTATCCTTGTGCCTGTTTGGGCAGCAATCTTGCTGGACCGAAACCCCATAGAGAAACTATTGGGTATTATGAAGATGAAGATGCAAGACACCAAACCCAACAACGCAGAAGAGCTGAAGGCCTCTATCCGAGCAAGGTGGGCTTCCATAATACCTCAGCCACAGACTGCTCACCTCCATGCCATGCTGCATTGCTGCAGTAATTCATGCAAAGGGAGCCCTGACTGTACAGAGTGCTGTACATGTTTATACTGTACATGTATATACTATATATATATTTGTTTCTTTTTTTTCAAATTGGTCTTAAGTAATATTTACATTTTTTGCAACACTGCAACTGGTTGTCCCATTTGGCCGAACCAATGCACCCAGTGTTCTTCCAGGCACTCATTAATGACGTCTTCAGAGATTTCCATAATGTCTTTGTCTACCTGGACAAAGATTTTCTCACACTCCGAAAAGGAAGACAACCCCATGTTCATCAGGCCTTGCAATGGTTTCTGGAAAATAAACTTTACGTCAAGGCAGAAAAATGTAAATTTCACTGCACATCCTCCTCCTTCTTGGCATACTCCATCTCACCCACAGAAATCCAAATGTGAGGGCAGTCACCGATTGGCCACTACCACCATCCAGACATAAACTCCAATGTTTCTTGGGGTTCTGCAATTTTTATCGCTGCTTTATTAAACATTACAGCATTGTGCCAACTCCACTCATGGCACTCACTTCGACTAGAATCTCATTTCAATGAAACCGTCTGGCAGACAAGGTCTTCAATGACCTCAAGCGCTGATTTACCACACTGCCCATCTTCACTTTCCCTGACCCCTTTGTCGTGGAGGTGGACACTTCTGAGACTGGGGCAGGAGTCGTTCTTTTCCAGAGATCTAACAAGGATAACAAATTTCACCCTTGCTCTTTCTTCTCCCACTGAATGCAACTATGATATTGGGACTTAGGATCTGTTGGCAATTAAGATGGCTGTCAAGGAGACAATGGCAAGATAGAGAGGAGTACCCTTTTTTTGTCTGAACAGACCACAAAAACCTTGAATACCTAAAAACACTCAATTTATAACGTCACTCTTCTTTCCTGGCTTTCACTTCACATTATCTTACTGCCATGGTTCTAAGAATGTCAAACCCAATCCCCTCTCATGGCAGTTCTCCAATCCCAGAACACACCCACTACACAAACAATCCCCCGCCCCATTTTCTTGTGGCCACCACACGAGTAGATGTGGAGAATCTGGTCTAGGTTTTCTCATTGTCCCAGTTTCTGCATGGTCAAGGGTAGCTCAGTGGTTAAAGCACTACGGTTCAGAAGGTCCCAGGTTCAAACCCCACAATCACCAAGTTACCACTGTTGGGCCCTTGAGCAAGGCCCTTAACCCTCAACTGCTCGGATGTGTAATGAGAATTAAAAAATTTAAGTCGATCTGGATAAGGGCATTTGCCAAATATGTAAATGTAAGGCCCAGAGTATTAGACTGGGCCCACAGCTCCAGATTGGCTTGCCACCTTGGAGTGACATGTTCTTCCTACTAAACCAACGTTTCTGGTGGCCCACCATTAAGGAGCATGTGGCCTCTGTGAACTTTGTGGCCTCTTGTGGTGTGCGTTCTTGGAATAAAGAAAATAATCACTGCTCTGAGAGTCCTAAGAATCTTAAGACCTCTCCCCATTCCCCATCGCCCCTGGTCTCACATCTCCATTGACTTTGTTACCGGACACCTGCATCCTAACTCTTGTGGACTCCAAGGCTGCCCACTTCATCTCACTACCCAAGCTTCTGTCTGCCAAGGAAACAGCATAACTCTTGATCAACCATGACTTTCGACTTCCACTCAACATTGTTTCAGACAGGTTATCTGCTCAGTTTTCTGTTCAGTTTTGGAGGGCCTTTTGTGTCCTCATCGATGCCAGTCCCAGCCAGTTCCATTCCAAACATCCCCCACAGCTCACAGAATTTACGACCATAATAGAATCATTTCCTGCACCGGGACAGTAAACCTTCTTAGTGCAACAGATTAGGGTTATTTTTTTGGGTTACATCCCTGCAAAATATATAAAAGTTTTACAAGGGATGAATAGTTTTGCAAAGCAAACATTATATTTGTACAGCACTACACCAAAATTTTCTTTTTTTGAAATGACAGAAAGTAATAACAGCATGAGAAAATAGAAAGTGGGAAGGAAAATGGAAAAAAATTAAGTAGAAAAGAAGAATGTGTAACAACAATAGAAGTAGAAATAAACTAGATAATCTGAAAAATATGATCTTTATAAACTTTTTGTTATCAAACATCTGCATTTTGGACTCAAGTAGAAACCTTCTCTTGATATACATCAGAAACTAACTTACTTTATATTGGCACTTATCCTGCTTCAGAATATCAGTTCAGTTTCAGGGTTTAAATCTCAAATAACATTAAATGGAAAGCTAGTGCACTAGGGTCCACACACCAAGTAGTGCAACTGATCGGAAGTTAGACAGGGGTTTGGGTTTCAGCCTTCTGTTAGAATCTAGTCAGCTTTGAAGCTCATTTTATTAGTGATCAAAACAACAGGGAAGGTTCAGGGCAAATATGGAAAGGATTAGAAGCACTTACTAAGGAAACAAAGTGTTGTTTAAGATCCAGGACCAGACTGACCTTCTTGCACCCATGCTGGCGACCAACAGGTAGTGTAATTAATGATTGTTAAGACATCTGTGATGTAGAGGGATAAATATAGCATATAGTTAATCCTCCTAGTGTGCTACATTATAGTATACTATTTTATATTGCAGCAGTTTATTAACTATTTAACTAATTTAGGGAGACATAGTACATTTTATCCTCTTTATGTTTAATGTTGTGAAACATCAAGTTTCTATTCTTATGTTTTATCTTGTCAGCTAAAAACAGTTATTCTCTCACTTTAGCATTTTCTCCTTTTTTTTTAGATGTTTTTTTTTTTTTTTTAGATTAAAACACAGTGAAACGGTCACACATACTATCTCTTGTTGGAGAACTTGCTGATCGTTGAAAGGGTAACTCAGTAGTACATATTATAACCCAAGAAATACTATACCTATCAGCAACAGTGGAAATCCTCAGGGAACAGCTGGCATTAGTAACCGGAGCAGAGGGCTTTACAGTAATACAGGTGCTGTAGTCAGTACGGCCATACAGAAAAGAATTCACCATTATCAGTCCATTGTCATATAAGACATCTTTTCATAGAAATTGCCTTGTCTGAGAGGAGTACCCTTTTTTGTCTGTACAGACCACAAAAACCTTGAATACCTAAAAACAGTCAAGAGACTCAATTTACGGCAAACACGATGGTCATTTTTCTTCCCTGGCTTTCACTTCACATTGTCTTACTGGCCTGGTTCTAAGAATGTCAAACGCGACCCGCTCTCATGGCAGTTCTCCACCCCCAGAACACACCCACTACACAAACAATCCCCCCCCCCCGCCCCCCCGCATTGTCAAGTGGCCACCACACGACTGGATGTGGAGAACCTGGTCCAGCAGAACCAGGCCCAATTAACTCAATTTTCTCATCGTCCCAGTTTTTGCATGGTCAGGGGTAGCTCAGCGGTAAAGACATTGGACAGATACGGTTTGGAAGGTCCCAGATAAAAAAAATTTAAGTCGCTCTGGATAAGGGCGTCTGCCAAATGCGTAAATGTAAATGTATGGCCCCACTTGGCCTTCAGATCCAGATTGGCTTGCCACCTTGGAGTGACATGTTCTTTCTACTAAACCAACTTTTCACCATTAAGGAGGATGTTGTGAACTTTATGGCCTCTTGTGATGTGCATTCTAGGAATAAAGCAAAAAAATCACCCCCTGAGAGTCCTAAGAATCTTAAGACCTCTTCCCATTCCCCATCGCCCCTGGTCTCACCGGCATCCTAACTGTTGTGGAACGATTCTCTAAAGCTGCCCAGTACATCTCACTACCCAAGCTTCTGTCCGCAAAGGAAACTGCCGAACTCCTGATCAGCCATGACTTTTGACTTCCAGTCGACGTTGTTTCAGACAGGTTTTCTGCCTCTGTTTTCTGTTCAATTTTGGAGGGCCTTTTGTGGCCTCATCGATGCCAGTGCCAGCCAGTTCCATTCCAAACATCCCCCCACAACTCACTCCCCACCTCTTCCACAGGAATGTGCCTGTTTCACCACTGTCTGGGGTATCAACCACCACTATTTCCCACCCTGTAGAAGAAAGATGCAGTTTTTGTAAGTCGCTGTAGAAGAACATGGCAGCAAGCTTGCATCTCATTCACAATGCATAGTAAGCACCTTTCAGCATCAGACCAACTTATGCGAACAAAAGCTCTTCATTTAATTTATGTTTACTCAGAATTACTGAAAAAAAGAGTTAAAATGGAAAAGACTGTGGAGCGTCGATTACTCACTAGGAATTGGAGTGGACCTGTGCACACTGAGGTATTTAGTAGTTCCATTTCAAGTAAAGATAGTGGATGAAGCTTCCATGGTGCATCTCTTCTGTCCCACCTTTAAATACAAGTAAAATGTTATCTTGTCCTCTTGGACCAATGGACACCAAATTAGCAAAAAATCATAAGTAAAAGAATTCTTAAAATAAACAAGCATAATAATAATAATAATCATAATAATAATAATTACAGAGATGCCACAGTTGAGGATGTGTTTTTAGCGTAACAGTTAGTGTTGTGGGTTGCATTACAGGGGATTTGAACAAATGACAGAATCAGCACATTCGAAGTTCGAATTTATGACCTTAATAGACTCATTTCCTACATATGGACACCAGTAAACCTTCTTAGTGCAACAACACCATTCAAATTAAAAAGCATAACCATAAGGGCACAGCATTCTTACCACAGTCCAGTGTGCTGTAGCCTTGCTCAAAGATCACAACCACCAATAAAGGAAAAAGTATGACAATACACAATGCAATGAAATGTATTCCAACAATTCTGTCAACAAGCTACTAAGACTGCTTAATTTTTATGCCTTAATACCTTAATGTTATGCAGAATGAAAGCAATAGATCTTAAATTGATCAGAGATAAAATAAAAATAAAAAAGACATCAAGCCAAATGCAGGTCAAACTTACAAACAGACTTGACACCAACATTTTTCAGCTTTTTTGTACAATTAACATTTTGTTCACCATAAAAATGTTTTGTATGTTCAAATGTAAATCACATGGTAAATATCCCAATTACGTGCAGATTAGTTCTGGGTTACATCCCTGAAAAATATATACAAGTTTTACAAGGGATGAATAGTTTTGCAAAGCAATCATTATATTTGTACTACACACTACACCAAAATTGATTACAAAAACAAGCAAGCAAAAATAGTACATATACTCAATATTACATATTATAACCTAAGAAACACTATACCCATCAGGAACAGTGGAAACCCTCAGGGAACAGCTGGTGTTAGTAACCTGAGCAGACGCCTTTACAGTAATACAGGTGCCGTAGTCAGTACGGTCATACAGAAAAGTAAAATCTGTGCTGGATTTACTGTAAATAATGCTGGATGTGTCAAAGTGCTGCACCAGTGGAACTGATCTATATGGCATATTGAAAGCCAATTTTTGTAACGCACTTCTATGATCCACCCAAAAACCCAAAAAGTGTTCAAGTGAAACCATTAAAGGTTTTATATCTTACTGAAACCAATATAGTTTTATTATAAATAACTTCATTATAAATGCTTTCGTGGCCAACAATTTCTAGGTGGGTTAAATGTCACCCAGAACAGGAATGACTTTGTTGTGCATTTATCTTTGGTCTTATATTTCACTGACGTTAAAAAGAGTAGAATGAGGGATCACCTGACAGTGATTAACTGATGATATGTTGTTCCAAATGACTGGGTAAAGTATTTCACATTTCCTTGAAAATTTATAAAGTTTATGATTTGAGCAATCAATAAATTATTTTTTGGTTAAGATGACTCATACAATGATAACCCCCCAACCCACCCCCCCTCCATTATATACAGTACACACAGACATATACATAGCATATTCACAATTAAATATAGTGTATATATACACTAGAGTTAGTAAAAGAGTAAAAAGAGAAAAGAGTTAGTAGAAATAGTTAAAAGGATAATATAATCAGTGACATTATTATTTCAGGTTGCAGCCCACATACTGTACAGCAGAACTCTCTGCCCAACTTAAAAAATAATTATTTGTAAGGTTTAGTATCTTATGTCTTGTATACACTAAGTTCTGCTCGTTTCATCGTCAGCCAAATACACTCCCTGTTTAAAATAGATTATTACACATGGCACATGACTGTTCATAACATCACTTTTACTCAACATTTTGATTTGATCGACTAACACTCTCTGTTGGGGTATTTTACACGCACTGACCTTGGACTGCTATGGATATGACTGCTCTAATGACCTGTGTTTTATCTCATAGTGGCGCTTTACAATTATTGCATTAATTAGCACCATACATACAACGATCTGTCCATACATCTTTAAAGATTCAGTTTTCAAAAGTTACATACTTTTTTTTTTAAACTAATGCATTGTAGCATCTAAAAATTATATTCAGTAAAGGAACAGAAAACTTGATTTTAGTGCTAATTTAGTTTTGTACAAACACCACAAGATTTGACACTCTAACTCACTCACCCATCGTCATTACCGCTTAATCCTGTATTCAGGGTCACGGGGGGCCTGGAGCCTATCCCAGGAGACTTAGGGCACGAGCCAGGATACACACAGACATACACACACTCACACACTACGGGCAATATGGGAATGCCAATTAGTCTAACCTACATGTCTTTGGAATGTGAGAGGAAACCGGAGTACCCGGAGGAAACCCACCAAGCACGGGGAGAACATGCAAACTCCATGCACAGAGAGACGTGAAACGAACCCGGACACTGGAGGTGCAAGGCGACAGTGCTAACCACTACACCACCGTGCCGCCAGATTTGACACTGTTGTGACAAAATAAAGTGACAGTGTGGAAGTTTATAGAAAATTGGGAAATGAACCAAATCAATTTAGAAAAATATTTCTTAAAAAATGGTAGAATTGGTTTACTCTGTTCCTAAGATCACAGCTGTACTTTTCCACATTTGTTCTATTACAGAAGAGTCAGTGTGCACTTGCAGCACAATGAAACAAAGGTGTAGTGATGTATTTTTACAATATGGAGAGTCATGGTATTGTTCATGTACAGTACATAGCATGTAATTATTTCTGTATCTCGCTGCTGTCCTCTACAGGTCATAAAGGGGAATGGCACTGAGTTTACCAGCTTCTCATGTCCTGATGAATCCAGAGACAACATAATGAAAATTAACGGCAGGTTGTTGGCCAGTAGTGACAAAATTCCCGAGGCAAAATAGAATGTTGAATTATATGAACTGAAAAAAAAAGAAACACTTAATTTTTCTCCATTGCAATTTGATCTGAATTAAAGAAATCCTATCATCATTTACAATGCTTTAAAAAAAAATTGGCACTGCAATTTACAGTGGTTGTACTGTATATTTCAAATGAAAATGTAATTCAATAATTTAAAGTTCAATGCAAAAATTTTCAAGTTACTAACTAGCTTTTCAAAGATATTTTAAATAAGTGTTAAAAATACATTTATAAAATCTTTATTTTTCAACCTCACAAAATCAGGTCGAAAAAATTCAGGTGGAAAAAAAAACATTTCCGGTCTTCACATCCGGGAGGAAGAGCAATGGATTGCCGATTGTGCGGTCTGATCCACAGTGTACTTTAAAGTGTGCCCTTCCTGCTCCTTGTGCAGTCTATTTCTCACGGAACTACTACACAGTACCTGTCCGTCGGAATGCAGCACCCCTAACTAACAGACTGGGTTGCCAGTTGCACAATAAATGGTGTTACGAGGTAAAATTCACCTTCCATCGTAATCGATTTCTTCTAAGCATGGCCAGCACGCGCTTTCATTCAAACGCGAGAGCGACGGGGTTTCCTGCCCCTGTGCTCAGTAACGTACAGTCACATTCAATAACAAGATTGAATTTATTTCTTCAACAGTAGCACCAACAAACATTCTTTTTCCACTTTGTTAAATTCATATCGCTTATAAATAAATGTAATAGTAAAAACGTTGTAAAAAAAAAAATAAAGTAAAACGTGAATAGTACAATTTTTCAATGTCAATCAAATCTTTTTGAAACATGAAAATCATACTAAGAATAATTTGTTATAATTTGTATACAACGCAATTGCTTTATATTTAGTTTTAGTTTAATATTTAGTACGAAGTCATAAATATTTTAACAATACCATTCACACTGTCACTTGTACATTAATGGTGCACTGCAATTAGCCTAATTTATCTATTGTTTATTATTTTTACTTGTGATTTATATTCTTTATTTATATGCTTCTTATATACATCTATATCTATATATATCTTTTTTTTTGTGCCTAGCATTGTACTAGTAACTTCTGATTAGTTCTCACATTACCCAGTGTATACTGACTATATGTAAGATATACAGTGTGTGTTCACATCTACAACCTGTCTTAATGTTACTGTCTCTATTGCTGCTGGATATCTGAAATTTCCTTCGGAACCAATAAAGTTTCTATCTATCTGTCTATCTATCTATGTATTTTCTTTATATATTCTTTGTCTTGATCTGCCTGGGCACAAAATCAGACAGACATCTGCAGTACTCTGGTGTCACTCGCTGAATCCACGCTGTTTCACTGCTTCCTAAATTTGTTCCTGTCTGCTTCATGTACAGAAATTTGCCACAGAAGTTAAAGAAGTGAATCCCATCTTGTGCCTGCACATCTCTGTCAGTATAGTATATTTCACAGGGTGTTCAGCCATGTTAAGTGTGAGCCCAAACTGCAGGGAGCGAAAATGTTCAGTTCAAAGTGAACTGCAAACGGTGTAGGGAACGAATGAACAACAGGTCTTGACTTCACCGGAAAAGGGAATGAAAAAACTTCCCCGTAATTCATTGCGTCTCGCTGGAGCGTGAAAAAATGGAGCTCGAAAAAGAATTTATATATTTATTATCAATTATATTGAGGATGACATCATATTAAAAGGACACAATTAATTTTATTTAATCAAGAAATCCTTAGTATTATATAGGCTAGTAATTTGTAAAACAATTAATCTCTATACATCAATTTAATAAATTATTATTGATCAATAATGTATTTACAAATATTATAAGCATTTCTACAGTATGGTTTATAATAAATATTCAATATGTCCATAGTGTGAAATTTCTGCAGCAGCTGTGACACGTATCCGGTGTGCTTATGTTACCATGGTTTATTAGTTAGAAGTGCTGCATTCTGATTGGCAAGTAGTTCAGTGAGGAGTAAACTGCACAGGACGCATTAAGCACACTTTAAAGTACACTGTGGAGCAGACTCACAATCAACAATCCATCTAAATTTTAGTACCTGAATTTGCTTGACCTTATATATAAAGCATTGTAAAGATCCAAATCAAATCGCAATGCAGAAAAATTCAAACATTTTTATTGCAACAATTATTTTTCTCAGTTCATGTATTTCAACATTCTATTTTGCTTTGGGGAATTTTTGCACTTTTATACGTCCATATCAGTACCTGTATACAGTGGTACCTTGGCTTACAAATTTAATCCATTCTGGAGGTGAGTTCATACTGTGAAACACTTTCCCCCATAGGAAATAATGTAAATGCAGATATTCTGTTTCATCTAGCCAAAAAATATTACCAATATTACCAATTTCCAGCACTATAATTATATTTTTGCATTTAAAAATATTCGTAACAATTAGGAAATACATTATTACAAATATTGAATAAATCGGCATTAAACCTCGCTTAATCTTAATTTATGATTCCTCTTTGGTTGTGTTTTGTAACACAGGACAGTACTTTTACAGTACATAATCATACTTCCGCATTGAGTCATAAAACCAGTGAGGCCGATACAGTAAGCTCAAACCCCCACACGCTCACAGTATACAGTACTTGGGACTATACATCCATTCACATACACGCCGAATATTGTGTATATAGTTGTAAATAGTCGTATTTTGCCCACTGCAGTGTATGTTTTGTATAATACACATTTGGGTTTGGTATATTGAGTGTTGTCTTGTGTGTTTTTTGTGTTCTTGGGTTTTGTTAACACTAAAAATCCAGTGTTTGTAGATAATAAAACAGTTCATCATTAATAATCGGTTAATAATGATTAAATGATTTTACAGCATGGACTAGTTTTACAATCAGAAAATGGGATGGGGTGGGCTGCATATAAAGGTGTTGTAAAATTCTTTATATACAGTAAATACACTGGTGAGTGCATAAAATCTGTATAAATATACAAGATATCAGACTAATAAACATTCTACCCTTAATTCATTGTTCAGTTTATAGAATTAGTATTAGAATACACTATTCTTTTCTTATTAACAAACTACAGTATATTGCATGAAATACAAATTCTTTTTTACACCTTCTTATAGTTAATAATAATTGGTAAATGTTTTATAAACACAGATTTTAAATCTACATAATAGGAGTTATATCAGCAATATTCTCCTTTCTGTATTTTAGAACTTTAGAACTTAAAGGGTGGGAGAGCAAGCAAAAAACAGAAGTTCAGAAGTTGACTAACATGTTCCCCTTAAAAACTAGTGAGTTAGCTAACAGCTAACAGGCTTTCATTGTAAGTGACTATACCAATATGCAAAGAGAAGGACAGTGTCTCCGTGTAGTGACAGACTGCGCTGTTGAGTATGTTTGGTGATGTCCATGTGTTGCATCTTGTATGTGTTAATTTTTTAAATATATTTTAAATAGAGATGCTCACAATATCGAGCGACACTGTCTCGACACTCTAACTATGGTTACCTAGCATCAGCAGATGTCACAGAAACGTGAGCACATGAGCGCTTTGGAAAGAAGGAGAATGTGGTGCAGCCAGCATTTTATACACGTTTTAGACGTGACGTGTAAATGGGCCCTCAGGGGCTTATCACTAACTTTTCCAGATCTTTGACCTTACATAGAAATCAGATCCGGACCTTAGAATTATTTATTAACCTTGGTAACCTGGCCTATATTAATAATAATTTTGTGTTTTTGTTTTTATAATGGACTTTCATTTTTTTATCAATTTGTTTGTCACTTCCTTGTCATTTATTTTTATTATTATTATTATTTTTATTATAAATAAATAAAACTCTGCAAAAAACACATATAACTCTTATCATTGGTTATGCTTTAGAAGATTCTTTATTGTACAATCATTTGTAAAGTGGATTGGTTTAGGAGGAAGTGATTACATGTAAATGTAAATGAGTACATTTCAGAAATAAAATCATTACTGCAGTTGATTATAAAACATGCAAATGTTAAGCGCACCAACACCAAGACTCCACCACTGAATCATCTGCACGGTTGTGTATGTGATTCCTTTTCAGTCTGAGGAGCAGAGACTGGGTAGAAAGCTGAAATCAAAGAATAGCACATTAAATTATTTTTTATTTTGCATGCACTGTACATTATATGGAGGAAATCAAGTTAAAACAATGTGATATAAAAAGTTTGAATATATGCATTATAATTTGGGAAATGTATAATTTGTATTTAAACAGTTTTTCTTTGTAAAAAATTGAATATATATCTTTGTATTTGGTCAGTTTTATGATCTATGATTATATGTTAGCTTTTTATATCTTGTTTATTATATATATTTTTTACTTTAATAAATACAGTATTCTACTGAGCCCCTCAAAGGACATGGGTTGAAAAGAATTAATGTTGTAGGAAAAAAATTCCACCTTAAAAAATGCAAGGCAAAAAAAAAGGCTAACATTATATGGGTAAAAAAAAATTTAATCTAGGAAAAACATGTTTTTGTTGTTGTTCGAAAAGTTTGCGAGATCTCGCAAAACTTGATTCTTCAGCGTTAGTCCAGGAGGTAGCAGCAATGCTCCTAAAAGCCTCATCCTTGTCTGTGCAATACTGATCCAGTCCAACGAGGGTCAGTAATGCGCCTAAAAGCTGGCTGCTAACCGCTAAAAAAATAAAGGAAGAAGGTGCATGATACGGGGAAAGATGATACTCGGATTAGAGTAGTGGTGGGAAGTTTGAATCATTTTAGTGACTCGGTTCTTTCAAAATTAACGAATAGTTTTTTTTGAGTCATTTAGTTCATTTCCTTCTTTTGACTGTTACATTTACTGTTAAACTGTTACATTTTCAATAAACAGACCCCCAACACGTCTACATACACAAATTTTGGCTATAGTTCCAGTAATGAAAATATTACAATGCAGCTAATGACATATTATAAACAGAATGAGCAGCTCACCATCATATCTTTTAGTCCGAGTTGTTCATTCTTTTGAATCTATTGCACATCATCGCGTCTATGGGAGTCACACGACAAAAGAACAAAGGGGAACTCGGGACTTGCAAGACTCATTGAGGAGAACCGTTCAATTCTGTTTCCTGTGTACTTCACTGTATAGCGTCTATGAGAGTCATGTGACAAAAGAACAAACGACTCAGACTTGGAAGATTCATTGAGTACCGTTCTTGCAATTCTGTTTCCTGTACATAACCTACGGAGGTTTTGCTATGATTTGCGCATGCACGCCCAGTAGAAAATGAACGAATCACTCTCTGAGACTACTCGTTCTTCGGAGTCACTAGATTAGAGTTACATGTGCGTTGTTAAACAGGCATGAAGAGAATTACTGAGTAGAATTCTGAGTAGTTGAGTTTTACTTTCAGCTTGGCCTAAAATATAAAGACATTTAGTTTGTACTCAGAGGTGGCACGGTAGTGTAGTGGTTAGCACTGTCGCCTGTCGTCCAAAGACATGTAGGTTATGCTAATTGGCGTCCCAGATTGCCCGTAGTGAGTGTATGTGTGTGTGTCTGTGCCTTGCGATGGATTGGCACCCTGTCCAGGGTCTACCCTGCCATGTGCCCTAAGTCTCCTGGGATAGGCTCCAGGCCCCCGTGACCCTGAATACAGGATTAAGCAGTATAGATGATGAGTGAGTGAGTGAGTGAGTTTGTACTCTGACCTTGCGCTTTCCATATTTTGGTGCCAAAAATTTGAGTCACGAGGTCTTGATTTCTTTTGATCCTATGTCCCGTTTTTTTTCCTTCTCCATTTTTTCCCCTCGAGCCTCATGTCCTGTTTTTTTCTTCCCCCAATTTTTTTCCCTCTAATTTTTTTTCCTTTAACAAAATCCCCCCCCCCCCCCCCCTCCTCCATGTCCCTTTAGGGGTTCCGTAGTATCCTCTAGTTGGTCATTTCCAGTAATTTATGGAGCTCAAAATGGTATGGTATCTCAATCTACAGATATATGACAAAGAAGGAACTTACAATCAGACACAGGCGTACACAATGGTCAGGTACTTATAGGTGCCAACGCAGGGGTCAGAGAAGAATTCATTAGCAGCTAGGACCTGACAACTGCTCTTTCCTTCACATCTGCCAAACAAAGGTTTTTATTTAAATCCTGAGAAACATCAGTAATGTATGGTATTTGCTAACATGAAGGTGTGATTCAACACATGAACTTAACACTTTCATTACATAGCTGCAACTTTACGGAGTGTGTCCGGCGTGTAGCAGTGTGTGTCGGAGAGTAGACTGGGGCTTAGTCCTCCAGCACATGTCACGGCTTCGGTTCGACCGTAGTTAGCGCTGATGATCTTTAAATAACCAGTGCCTAAAATCCGAAAAATTTTAAACGGAAGGGAAGAAAAGGACTGTTAAATCAAGTTTCTGAAGATAGACCAACAATGCGATGAAACCATACTGAGCATAACACCTATCTCATCACTATGTTTCTCAACTTTCTAGAACATTCATTTATAGTTGGTGACAATAGTTTGTTGCCATTACATGATTCTATAATATATATAATATAATGTAATTAGTTTTATGCAAAATGCCAAACTGTATAACATAATATATATAACAATGCATAAGGAGAAAAATAAAGAATACAAACCACATGACAGTGTAGCAATACCATGTTCACAGGTCACACTTTTCCCTGCAGGAAAATTCTTTTTTGGTTACACTGGTTCTTCTTATTTAGGCTTGCATACATTTTGACATAATTCAAAAGTCAAGAAGTCTTTTTTAAATTCCGTATTAAGAAGAGGTAAAATGAAAAGGATTGTCAGGAAGATCAGATTACTCACTAGTGCAGACGTAGGACACAGTAAGGTGTTTAAAAGTCCCAACACAAGGATCTGTAAAGATGGTGTTTGAAGCTCTTACATTGCATCTTGTCTGTCCATTACACCTTCAAATGTAAGTAAGATGTTACTATGGTGTCTTTCACAAAAGGTCACAAAGCAATTGCAAAACAAAAATGACTGTACTACTGCAAAAACTGCAATTACTGTGCAGACACAGTTGAGAATGTTCTTGGAGCGTAACAGTTGGTGTTCTTGGTTTGAACATCAGGGATTCCATTTGAACAGGTTCTGGAGTTTGCACGCCCATAGTTTGCATTTATGATCTGAATCAAATCGCCTCCTATACAGCGACAGAGATAATGGCCATGAATCAACAGTGACATAAGTATTATATTACTCAGGAAAAGGTTCTTACCACAGTCCAGTTTTCTGGAGTCCTCCTCACAGACCTCAACAGTATCTAGAGGGAAAAGATCAAACAAACTGCCTTTTATTAATACAACAAACAGTACTTTTGAGTACAGTGTGTATAACTCAACCTTTTTCATATTCTGTGTTCCAGGCTAGATGTAATAAGTTGTTAAGAAGAGTAATTCCTGGTGCAACCCTCCTATTTTCTTACTGGGTACTATACACTGTTGCTGGGTTGTATGGGGCATAATGTTAAGTGGGGACCCAGTAGTTGCAGGCTTGAACCCTGACCCCCAAATCAAGTTTCAGTCTCCTGAGCCACCACTGCTTGCCTAGTTTTATGTTATTAAAATACATATCCCTATGAAAAGTTAGCAAAATTACAAACAACTAAAAAAAAGTTGTGATTGTTGTGAAGACCTTAAATTACTTATGTGTCATGAGAACTCACGTAATTAGGTTGTAATAATTGAAGTGTCACCTGATCTCAATTATCACAAATATCAGATTAAGGACGGGATCGGTCAAGAAAGCTGATCTTTATAGAAGGTAATTTTTGCAAAAATAACTATAGCATATTTGCAAAAATGCCATATGAAGTCCCTGTTGAAGACCCTGTAAAAATGCTACAGTAAAGCAACTGGCACAAAGAATGTCCTGTTAATCCAGTTAATGGGGTTGGGTATTGGATAGGAAGCCAGCAATGCCCATATGGTTGAGGACAAGATGGATGGAGCCAAACACAATGTGCAAAATTAAAAGAAAACCTGTACTAGTTCAACAGACTTGACACATACTGTAGGAGGAGGTTCTTATTTCAACAGTATAATAGCCTTTATGTTACAGCCAAAACTACACTTACTACTACTTTAAAACCAAGAGCAGTAAATTATGGAAAATACTTCTAAAATTAGAAGTCAGAATTATTAGAAAGAAAACCTGAGCTAAAAAATAAAGAAGCAAAAGTTAGAGTGATGCAATATTTAAGAAAATCAATATATAAAAAATGATGCAGAGGGTGTAAGAAAAAAAGAAGAAGAAAAAAAAAAACATCACAACAAATTGAAAATGAATAAATTTGGAGATGGTTGAGAAGGACCAGTGAAGTTCTGTCGAAAAAACTAGATTTAGACATTTTTTAAATGGTTCAAGCTGACACAACATTGTTCTTGCAAATGAAGCCACCGTTTCAGTGCTGGATCAGCATCAGCATGTTAGTAGCAGAAAACGAAGGTTCCTAAGTACATTTTCTTTGTTACTGTAATTAAATGTTCATATTTCATGTATCTGTACTTTACTTTGCTATGGTTATTCATTTTTACTTTTACTCCACAACATCCTGCATAAAATATTTGTACTTTCTACACCACTACATTTTTGCGTGGTTTTGCCTTAATATCTTCACCTATTTTGTAATTACATGATTTGCTCTTCTTGAGTAAAATGCTTAATCATGTAACAAGTGAAATTAGACATTTTGGCTTTGCACGTCTGCGGTCGAGAAGCACGCACACACACACACACACACACACACACACACACACACACACACACACACACACACACACACACACACAACGAAAGCAAAATAGAGAGAATGAAAGCGAGAGGTACTTAAATTTGAAAGTGAGTACTATTGTACTTTTAATTAAGTAAAACTGCAAATAGAAGACTTCTATTTTTACCTAAGTATTATTTTACCTAGGATATTTTTACCCTTACTTAAGTAAAACATCTGAACAAACACTGGTTAATAGTAAATATTCTGTATTCTGCACCAGAGATACCATGCGACTCACAACAGGAGTCAAAAGAACAACCTTTAAAGAACAACCAACTGATTACACTAATTATCTAAACTCACAACAGGAGTCACATGAAGGTTGTTTACAGTAAAAGTAAACGTCATACATGATGTGTGGGTCATCTTTTATGACTCTCAACGCCAATCTGCATGTCCTTCTACCATAGCAGGAAACCCAGCAAGCACGGGGAGAACATGCAAACTTAATGCTCACACACCCAAGGTGGGGGTCAAACTGGGGGTCTCTGGAGGTTCAAGGCGACAGTGTTAACCACTAAGCATGAGCCCCCTACTTAAGTACAGTCAGGAAGAATGTTACTTGCGATCCCCGATCAATAGTAGCTTATTCTAATAGAGACAGTAATATATATATATACTGTACATTTCCATCATACTGTACCTGGTAGACTGCAGTTATAGAGAGTTTCAAAATCCTTGCATACAGTATAGGTAGGTCCAACTGTTATGCACTTACAATCGTGTGGATTTCTTGTTAGTATTAGTGGACATTTAGAGAACAAATGCTAGACATGTGTTGCGACACAGAACTTTTGACAGTCATATACAGTAAGATTCATGAGCATTTCAAAATGAAAACAAAAATCACAGCTTTTTAAAAACACCTTCTGTCCCTTTTAGAATGCACACTGCTAGAAACACATGCAATATATAGATGCAAAACATTTAGCGACTGCCTGGAATCTTCCCTTTAGTTGCTGCTTGTTGCTGGTCTTCAGTTTCATCTTTGGTAAGTGAAAACCTTGTTCAGCAGGGTTGATGACAGGTAATGTAACTGACTGACTCTCTGATTCTCATGTGTCTACTTACGGCCATTGATGCAGTCATACGTGGTGTTGTAGTACTTGTAGGTTCCGCTGCATGGGTCAGAGTTGCCAAGTAAATCCGTCTTCAACTCGCACTCTCTTAGTCCATTGCATCTGTTTGGGGTAAACAGATCAAATGCTTTCATCAGGGCCAGGTGTTTGATCAGGTGTTGTTGGGTTACTCTAATGCCTGGGCTTGTAGTGAACCCCAGAAAGCTAATTCACTGGCTCTTATCTGCATATAGCACTTTTTATGCTCATTGTGTAGCTATCTTGTACTTTAGCTTTCAAACAACTGCCTGTGATCTAATTAAATGTGATTTAAACAAAGAAGGCTTTAATAAAAATGTACACTATATACAGAAATACTGCTATTACTTCCCTCCTGCCCATTTCAGCATAAAATATGAATACAGACAAAAACTACGTATTTGGAGCACTGAACAGATACATTAAGTTTCACCCTTAAATTACACTACCAGTCAAAATTTGGACAAAATGTCTAATTCGATGGTCTTTTCTGATTTTTATTTCCTTCGACATTGTAAAATAATGCTGAAGGCATCCAAAATACACAATAATCTGCTTTGAACAGTTGATATTGAGATGTGTCTGCTACTCAAGACTGTAGACTGTAGAGTCTTCATAGCGCCTTTAATCTGAGGTGCTGTTTTTGTTGATTTCTGAGATTGTTAATTCGAAATGAACTTCTCTGCAGAAGAGGGAAGGTATGGTGTTGCTTTCTTGAGTCCAGAACAACTGACTTTCGTGTCTTAAAAGAACAACTACCTGTTTAACCAACTGATTACACTAATTATCTATCGCTATATGAGTTATTCCATAATTTCGCAAAAAGGATCCAGTATTGTTGTAGCATGTAGAAAAATAAATTCAAACATGTATCTAAACTTTTGACTGGTATTGGCATTCACTTATAAACATATAGACAAATACAAAATGCATATACAACTTGATACAATTATAAAACTGGTCATGCACTTTTAGTTTTTTTTTTTTTTTTGTTCTTGTAGAAAATTTAAAAACTAAACCATAATAACAGATTAAATTTCTCACAACTGTGATATCCTAACAAAAAACACGGTACCTAGCAGCAATAGTGGCAATCCTTGAGACACAGTTGATATTAGCAACCTGTGCAGGGGGGCGACTAGTGCTACAGGTGACACGGTCTGTACGGCCGTACAGAGAAGACTTCACTTTTATCAGTCCAGTTTCTGAAGACATATCAATACATTATCATAAAATATAAATAAATGTTAATAGATTTTTTCATATTATTAAGTTGTATGTGTAAAGTTTGTATATATACTGTATATATAAAAAACAGTACCACAAGTGAGGCGTTGGACATGACCTTCGCAGGTAATGATATTCTCTGTAAAAAAAATTTCAGACATAGTTATTTGAGAAAGTATGCTTGATTTTTTTAAATTTTTTTTGAGAACGACCCAAATAATTTCTGACAATCTGTTATGATGAGTTTACATGCATTTAAAAAATACCTTCAGAAACCGTTAAGCCAGGAGCTGATATAAGGACTGTAAAGTGAAACACAGATAAATTACTATCAGAAAAACAGAAATTGTGTTTCGCACATAAGATGCGAATGAATTTTCTATGTAAAATCATGGGAGCAACATACAGACGAAGACGCTGAGCTTCAGGAAGATCATCATGATTCTGGAGGTGTTGCGATTAAAGCTGCGATGTCAAATGTTACAACAAGACATGGAAAGAGTTTATTTATAATCGAGTACCAGGAAATATCAATCAATAAATACTTAATTACAAAACTTCCTTCTAGAAAATCATCCCTGACTCACCCCTTAAACCTTCATCGAGGAGGGGTAGTTGTTCATTTTAAATAACGTACAGTATCATAATTACAGCACATTTTTCAACAGTGTTCCTAGTTTTTTTTTTTTGTAACAAAAATTTTTTGGTCATTTGAGTTATACTGCATCAGGATTTCTATTATTAGTTTGGGTCGTTATGTCTGTCCTCTGATCCATGTTTAAACGTGTCATTTATTAATAGCATACTTTCTTAAAATTCAGCATCAGGACTCTGATATAACAGAGTTTTGTTCAGTCAATACAGTTCACTAGGAACGTTTCATTGTTCTTGTATTCAGAATATTGAGTTTATTTTTAAGCTGTATTTTCTACGCTTAAATGTTTGACTGTTTACAACTTATTATATTTATTATTATATAGTATAGTAGGTGACAGTAGAAAAAAACAACCAACCAACCAACCAACCCTACACCAACCCTCTCCTGCAGCCTCTAGACTGTATTTTTTTTTTTGTCATCATATGTCTTGATGTTATAGGAGTTACAGCATGCAGAGTAAGATCATGCACACATATTAATACACAAAGCCAGAAAGCAGATTTCTGCTACAACAAGCTTTTTTGTTTTGGTCTCTACACTTTGCATTCCATCCAAGCAGAAGTCACTCCTGATGGTCCATAAAAAAAAGACTAATTAAACAGGTGGACTCAAGAGCAGCAGCTCTCAAACATTTAAACTTTTTTTTTTTTTTTTTGTCTTTAACACACCCACAAACAAACAACTATTTTAAAATTTTATTTCTCAGTTCCAGTCTCAGGTACTTTCTAACTTGCTGCCTATTACAAACCCATGTCATCGCATCTTTCTTCTACTACTTCTATTTACTTTATGGTGGAGATGAATCAACAGGCCTTATAGTGGTGCTGGGATGAACCCCTGTCCTCAGCCAAATGAATAATTGTAAATGAAATTAACCTTTACACTCAAATTCTCTTAATGCACTTTCTTCCCAGTTCATTAGAATTACACTATATCGTTGTTTTCCTTAAAAGTCAGGTGAAACAATATTTCAATTATGCTGTTTATTCCACAATATGATTAAAGGGTTTTGCATTCATTCACCGTCATGGTTTTATTGTCACACCTGCTGGATTATTTTGTTTCGTGCATAAAAGCTGTTTCCTTTTCTCTTTTATTTTTACTGAAGGTGGCACAGTGAGTCAGTGGGGAGTCAATGCTGCTTCACATTTCTCAGATACAATCATGATTAATCTTAGGTTAATTCCCTATTAAACGTTTCCTTGATCTTCTAGCATTTCTGAGCCGCCTAAATTGTCCATAATTGGCCATGTGATGCCCTATGATCAACAGATATCACATGCAGGGTGTGTACTCACTTCTGATAGACTAGCGTTCTTGGAATCACTGCCACCCCAATGAGGAAAAACTGCCCTCTGAAAAAAGAAAAATAAAAATGATAAACTTAAATGTGCCTGAAAAAATATATTACATTAATGACATGTTGTTGCTTAATTTTCTAGTTCCATGTGGAGTGTATTATCTCCCTCCTCAGGCTCCCTAAAATGGACTTTTTATCACTATATCTATGAGCTTGAGCCCATTTGATTATTTTAAATAAAATGTTATTTCAACCCCAGTGTTGGCATTTTTAATAGTTCTACTACAGATTAGAATTTAAAATATCACCTGAGATGTGACTAAAGAGCTCTTGTTGGCAAAAATCACATCACCCCTCACACCACCTCATGTAGATTAGTGCACTTGCTAAATAATGGTATAATAATAATAATAATAATAATAATAATAATAATAATAATAATAATAAAAATGGAATAAGATGAATTTATAAATAATCTCATCTGATTCCATCTGTCTTAATATCTCTATCAGAGGCAAATCCTGAGCCCAACTCTGCCTCCAATCTCCAGTCCCAGCCTTTAGTGCAAAGCAAAGATGGCTTTTTGAAGCACCAACTTCAGCACCTCTGGCTTCTATAGAGATAGCATATGTCTTGAGAACATAGAACCTTTCTGTTTATATGTGAGACACTACGCTTGGGAATAATTTGGGCACACATAATCTAAATCTTACTTCTGCTGTGTCTCTAATCCTCTCCTCCGATCAAATTTTCTGTCTAAACCAGAAACATGAATAGCATCAGCTGGGTTGAACACAAACTTTCCCCACACAAAAAAATAGCACATGACAAGGGATTTTCAGTGCAAACGGAAAGTAATGTGTAAGTGGACTTGCCGCTTCATTTCTCCCTGAGTGGTAGGAGCAGTTTTTAAACAGCCTGAACTTGGACAGTTTAGTAGAATGCAAATGATTTATTGATTACCGCCACAGAAGTGGGTAAAATAGAGGGTCAGAACGATGTTTGAATTTGTGATTCTGTATTAGGACTTGATTGAGCGGAGTGATTCACGTGCAGATCCACTGGCATATTTAATACCATGAACACACCATTTGTCGACTGACATGACTTCTTATATTAAAAAACAAAACAAAAAAACTTCTAATTTTGCATATTTTGCCTACTGTTAATGCCACTGTGTACTCTATAGATGATGTATTATACAGGAAATCCAATCAAAACAGAATATTTAACATATGTGACTCTTAAAGTTACAGTAAAAAAAAAAACACACACACAAAAACAGAAATTTAGAAATACAATAGGTCATTGCTGTACATAAATGCATAAGGCATTGTCATACATAAAAGCAGTAAAAGTTTTACAGATTTTTAAATACATATAAATCTTCTATACCTTTGTTTGGTAAAAATTCTTTCTAAAAAGTGCATACATAATACATATCTACCACCTAACATTTAAGTCTAATAATTCTAGGTGTAATTCAATTTGACTTTAAGTTTTTTTTTTTTTTTTTTTTTACAGAAAAGCATGGAAGAAGCTTACAGCTGAAGAGAGTGAGCTTCAGGAAGTGTATTGCGATGCTGATGTGCATAAGATGAAGCTGAAATCAGATATACTGACCCACTGGAATGAATATTTCTAATGACAAAAAAAAATTGCATATTGCATTGCAAAATTGTTCCACTTTACCTACCAAAGCACTATATGAATGGTAAATGCAGTATTTTTTTTTCCCCTAATTACAGTAAAGGAAGAAAATTCTGGAATTTCCATTGGGATCAATAAAGTATCTATCTATATATCTATCTATCTTTCTTTCTATCTTTCTTTCTATCTATCACGATCCGAGCAGGCGAGGTGGATCCAATCGCAGAGCGCGTAAGGGAAACAGCGCCGGTTATTTCTGTGATGTACAACACGTTTATTTTATTTTTTATTTTTTTATTTTTATTTTTTTAGTGTAGCACTTATTCATAGCAAAAGCAAATATACTACTACTACTAATAATAATACATTCACAGAACTACTACTACTACAATCAATAATTCTAATAATAAATTGTGAAAGTACAGTCATAGAAGAATCATTATTGATACAAAAGAAGGGGAGAAAAAAAATACACATCAGTATTTACAGTTTAAGCTTGACATGTTTATGAACTATGTCGCTTGCTGTCAATGGGCACCTTACAAAGTTTAACACATTACACACATTCACAAGAATGAGTGTAGATATGTGATCTACACTAAACCGAGTATGCTGATTCTGAATCTGAAGTCAGATTTTGTGTAACACGTCAGGATCTCAAGTTATGTAGACATGTGCAAAATTATTATGCATTGTGCAGAATCTGAAACAAAACCGGTTTATCTGCAAAACTGTTTGACAGTACACTTGCGTATTCATGTCAACACAATGATTTTAGTTTACTGATGAGAAGATCAAGTGATATCAGAGGAAAAACATCATCTGGAGCTCACTCAGTAATGTTCAAAAGTGCTTTAGGCACTTGCTTTTGCGCTTGTATGTAGTTGTTGTGGCCCGTTGCAAAAACCAGCAGTAATC
>JAAGKR010008292.1:0-31449 GCA_011419295.1 Clarias macrocephalus
ACACACACACGCACTCACACACACACACACACACACACACACACACCTACACACACACACGCACACACACACAAACACACACACGCACTCACACACACACACACACACACACGCACTCACACACACACACACACACACACACACGCACACACACACACACACACACACACACACACACACACACACACACACTCTCCCTCTTCACTCCTTTATTTCTGATCTTTTTCACACCTCCATCATCACATCATTTCTTTGTATCTGTTTGTTCCTCCTTCATTTCTCTCTTATTCTTTTTTGAATCTATTCATCATTCCAACATTTTTTTCTTATTTTATTCCTCTTCATTGTTCTGTTCACATTAGTGAAGTGTTTTTCATTCTTTGTCTATTTCTTCATTCATCCCTTCATCAATTCCCTTCTTTTCTTTCCTTTTTATTGTCCTGCTAAATTGCTTTTCTGCACCTTTTCATATTTCAGCACTGCATTACTGATCTCTCTCTCTCTCTCTCTCTCTCTCTCTCTCTCCTTCCTCACTTCACTTCCTCTCCTGGTTCTCACAGCCTCAATTCACCTCCATCGTAAAAAGGTCAGACTGTTTCGTCGCTCCATCCGCAGTGGCGCTCAGCGCACACGGGATCGGTTCAGTCCAGTGAAGCTCTCCAGATGTTCCTGATGTTCCTCTCAGTGAGTCCTGAGCAGGAGCTGAGCAGAACCTCTAGATGAGAATCAGTTCCCACCTGCAGTAATGAAATGAAGCAATACTCCAGAGCAGGAGATGCCCTGAGGCTCCGCCCCCTAATCCACTCTAGGGAACTGAATGAAACCGAATCTCGTGTAGTTCTGTGAAGGCCTCAGAACCAGCTGAGAACCTCCCGCACACTTTCCCACGCCGAGACCTTCAGCACACTCTGTAAGTCAAGTCCAGGGCAGGATTCCAGCAGGAGGAGAACCGTGCAGGTCATAAAGTCAATTCCAGCAGGACAGACGGTGGGCCATGGCATCGAGTCACCTGAAGGGGGCAGCAAGTCCAGCACCGGGCCTGGGCAGCAGCTCTCCCCACGTCACACCCAGCCACGAGGGTGTCACGGCGCGGCTTCTCTTCATTTCACCTGAATTCATATTCAATCAACTGAATACTGATTTGCGTAACATTTACGGAACTTTGAAGAAGAGCGTGCGCGCAAATATCACACGTTTGATCCCAGATTTTGAGTCAGATAACAGTCACGTGTAATTATGAATCTGAAGCGTCATGACGTGCAAATCTGATCTGAGCAAACGAACCCACGTCCATCATTCACATCACAACTCATCACAGGTATGAACAAACACCACAGAAGACGTGTTAAAGTGACCCTGCGGCATGAACCTCCTCGCTGTCACGTGACTCCCGGCGCTACAGAAACATTGCGGTTAACCTACAGAGGACGCGACTTTAAATGCCGCTCTCTCTCTCTATCTCTGTGCCTTTACCTAGCGCCGCCGCCGCCGCCGCCGTGTTCTGCCTCTAGCACTCTGTAGCTACGGCGTAGCCGATGATGTCAGAGCGTATCAAGGCCACGATTTCAAACTGTATCAAATCAGAGCACAAATCCTAACAGTGTGAACCGGGCTTATTAACTTCAGTTAAAGCTGAAACCCTGACTGCGTCTGTTCTGCAGTTTATCACCGAGACACAGAAGCCTCCTCGTGGTATTTCTGGAATAAACTGTTTGTAAAATGTACAAGGCAGCGCCTCGGTGTGTACATTATGGATGAGCTGTGGAGGTGGAGACAGAGGGAAAAGAGTTTGCTAAGAAACGGAGGCACAGAGGAAAAAAGCTTTAAAGACTTCAGAAGCAGGATAAAAAAAAATCCGCTTTAAATGCGATCCAGTCGCCAGGTTCGGTTTATGAAACAAATCCTTTGAACGGGAGAGTTCTGACCCGGCCCGAGCTCTCTCTGCTAAACCCTCCGTGCTGAGTGGGTTCGGCATTCGCCCGCTCAGGAACATCACAGTCTCTCCGCGCTCAGGCTGCGAGTGACACATGACCACTCCCCAACAATCTCCTCGGGCTCCGAACTGATTACAGGTGTGTTCTGAACTCCGGGTGGACGTCTCGGCGAGGCGCGGCGACCGGGGGACTCATTTACATAAACGCACATGATTGGGCGCGACTCGGTCTCAGAAAAGCCGAGTCTCTGAGAAGAAAATCAGGAATTACTCACAGACCGAACATCACAGATTCAAGCTGAGAGAGAAAGGTTCGATTTTTAACCGCAGTAAAGTTCTGATCGTGGATGGGCTGTGGAGCTCCGCGTGGAGGCGTGGCTCAGACGCACGGCGGCAGGCGCGAGACGTGCCGCCGCGGTGTGTAATATTATAAGGGTGAGAACGCATGTCAAGAATGAATGAAGCTGCGGATGTGAAGGTGATGGGAGGAAGAGGAAGACGCTGACTGTGAGGAAGATAAGAAGCGGCATGGTGTTAAAGCCCAGTGGGTCAGAATCAGGTCCATTACCCAGCAGGTGTTTCTCTTACAAGGAACCTGTCTTGTTGTTTTTCACCCAATAGGATTTGGATAATATTTATTTTACAGGAGGAACACTGGCGCTCTGGGTGATGAGGTCTCGTCTCAGTTAGTAAGTTAGTTAGTTAGTTAGTAATTTAGTTAGTAAGTAAGTTAGTTAGTAAGTAAGTTAGTTAGTTAGTAAGTTAGTTAGTTAGTAAGTTAGTAAATTAGTTAGTAAGTTAGTAAATTAGTTAGTAAGTTAGTTAGTAAGTAAGTTAGTTAGTAAGTTAGTTAGTAAGTTAGTAAATTAGTTAGTAAATTAGTTAGTAAGTTAGTTAGTAAGTTAGTTAGTTAGTTAGTGCTCTACCCTGATTATCACTTGTCTAAAGCAATATTAACTGTGTTTGCAAGGCCTCGCGCAGTTGTATTAAAAAGGCATTTATTATTTGAATCTGTCGACTAAGCGGTAATGTTCCTGACTCCTCAGCCAGAGGCCTTTGTTAAACTTTGTTAAAGTATGTGTTATAGTTTATAGTATTAGCTCACTCACTCACTCACTCACTCACTCACTCACCAGCTTTATACTGTGTTCAGGGTCACGGGGGGACACTGGACAGGGTGCCAATCCATCACAGGGCACACACACACACACACACACACACACACACACACACACACACACACATTAACACACTACTGTCAATTTGGGAATGACAATGAATCTGATCTGCATGTCTTTGGACTGTGGGAGGAAATCAGAGTTTGTGGAGGAAACCCGCCAAGCACAGGGAGAACATGCAAACTCCACACACACACACACACAGACGGGAATCGCACGGGGAATCGAACCCCGGCCCTGGAGGTGCAAGGCAAAAGTGCTAACCACTACCACCACACTGCCGCCTAGTATTAGCTGCTATAATATGTTTTATTTTCTGTATATACAGTATATACATACACACACACACACACACCTCATCAACAATATTACCTTTTTAATAGTTCAAAAGTTTATTATAAGATGTATTTTTAAATAAAGTGTTCATGGTTTTTATTGTTAGTTAGTTACTTTGAAGTAAGGTACAGCGGGATTAAGGTAAGGTGAGAGTAGCTTCCTGGGCTCGTGAGCAGGCGCTAACTGAACAAAGCCTCTGGGCGTTGGAGGTGTTGGAGGTGGTTTCTTGCGGTGCAGGTGAACGTCCTCCACACCGGACTGAACACTGTTACTGTACTCCTCACGTGCTTGATTTGATTTGACTCCAAAAGTAGAAATCTTTCTCTGGTGCTGGGCTGCAGCGTGCCAGTTAACGACGCCTGCTCTGCAGGAAACGTCCCACGTCTGATGAACAAAGATTCTCTGATTAACAGCTTGTTTTAATAACAGGAACCAAGCTTTTGGACAGAATCAGACAACATGAAATAAATTTAGAGAACAAAGCCTACGCAGGCACGTGGACACAAAGCCGCGCTGTCAGGGAAACGCTGCTGACACGACTGAGACTGAGGGAGAATATTCCACATCACACTGCCGTCAAAAGCTTTTTAGAGAGGCTTCAAAGGGATGGAGGGCACCGATTGTGCTTCTGGAACAATGAGAGCTGTGAAGCCTCGCTGAATCTCTCTCTCTCTCTCTCTCCCCCTTGTTCACCAATCGGGGTCATGAAAGTGTCGCACAAGTCAGGAGATGTTGATCAGAGCCCTGTGACACTGCAGGACACGGCAACACCACAGCACGCAAATAATGAGACAAGTGGAGAACCAGACAATCCTCCAAAGAGTCCTCCAGAGAGTTCTCCAGAGAGTTCTCCAGAGAGTCCTCCAGAGAGTCCTCCAGAGAGTCCTCCAGAGAGTCCTCCAGAGAGTTCTCCAGAGAGTTCTCCAGAGAGTCCTCCAGAGAGTTCTCCAGAGAGTTCTCCAGAGAGTCCTCCAGAGAGTCCTCCAGAGAGTTCTCCAGAGAGTCCTCCAGAGAGTCCTCCAGAGAGTTCTCCAGAGAGTCCTCCAGAGAGTTCTCAGCACTCCGTGTGGAGTGTCAGCGAGTTCCTGGAGTTTGGCTGTTAGCGATGCTGATTTAAAAGGTTGTAGGAGGCCACGCAGTCCATGTGGGCGAGAGATCCGTGCAGAAATGTGACACTGCAATCACAATAAACAACAGATTCTGTCTTTTCTTGTGCTTTTCCACTCGTTCACATCACACACTCTGTGTGCATTATGTAAGAAACTAAATAAAACTGGTAGAGTAAAATACCAAAGAAGGAGAATTTCTCTGCCAATAATCAAGACATCATATTTTGTTTACAATTTTAGTAACAGTTGCCCAGAAATAAGCTTAATAATCTTCTATTTGGCTTGTTGTAAATGATAGAAGCTATAGATAGGTCTGGCCAGATTCAAGAACATTTCACTTGCTAAGACAGATCGGTTCCTGCTGTTTCTCATGTTATAGCAGCCATAAACACTTCATCCTTCATTCACTTTATTCTGAGACACCATGAAGCGATGTGAACTCCTCTGTCCGGACAACATACAGTTACAGCTTTACCTCTGCCTGTTACACAGCACTGACGCTGGAGACTCCTTACACCAGTCCTCTGCTTCCTGTCCCTGTGAATGAGCTGATACTTTACCAGCTGAGAAGATCTTAATGACTGATTGTTGCTGTTAAGAATTTAATTGATTTAAAAACATATTAACTGATAATGTTTGTTTTGCATAATATTTCTCCGCAGCTCAAGGCGGAGGTTCAGCCGATGCACAGAAAAATGCAAATCCTGCTAAATGTGCAGTTCCTCAAATGACCACAAGGAAATAGTGGCTCGAAACAGTGAGTGAATCCCAGTAGAGCGTCATGTTAAAATAAACATGTTTACAGTCTGGTACAAAAGAACGTTTTTAGGTCTCCATAGCTCGATTTCACATTCATGATAACTGTTCATCAGTTAAAATCTTATTAAATCATAAATTTGGGGCGCTGCATCGCAGGCGTCAAAGTGTGAGCTGTCTGCCGTGCATCACTTTAGCTAACCAACTCAGTGGAATCGTTACTTTCACTCACCACAATAAAGAGTCGACACGGGATGATGTGCAGGGTACAGGAGATCAATTAATCAATCAATCATTAGCATATAAATAAATGTTAGCCACTTTAGCATTTTAGGTAACTTAAAGCTAACTGAGGTGAAACATGATCCATGGCTGTTTGGAGCATTCTGATGAGCTATGATGACATTTCAACGTCTGCATGGAAACACACACACACACACACACACACACACACACACACACACACACACACACACAATGTATGAAATAAGCTTATTGTGCAAGAGTGAGTGAGTGAGTGTAGACGATCCACTGCAAACAGATCAGCAAGTACAGCTGAAGATCTGGAGCAGTCTCCTGTGTGTGTGTGTGTGTGTGTGTGTGTGTGTGTGTGTGTGTGTGTGTGTGTGTGTGTGTTATATAACAGATATTTGTGAACTCAGCAGTTAATTATCAGCCCCTGGTTGTAGCATCAGTAATGAGTGCCGAGGGCGACAGGGTCCAGCCTCGACTGGGTCACACACACCCTGGAGCGCGTTATTATTGTTATGATTATGAACTGAATTTGCTCCTCGCTCACACGCTGGTCAGACGCTCAAGTGATTCACAAGGTTAAATATTTTCAAGCCTTTTTACAATAACGTGTGTGTGTATATATGTGTGTGTGTGTGTGTGAGTGTGTGTGTGTGCAGACGCTTCCTATAAACGAGCGCTCTGATGATTATCAGGCTGACTCAACACCACTGCGCGGTGACATCGCTCTCCCTGAAGCCAACACCAACAAATCCAAAAAAAATAATCATTCTTCTTATTATATATAAATAAAGCTGTAAACATTTTCCGTTCTAAAAACAGGCAGGAAAACTTTTTTAAATGAATAAAAATGTAAAAGCTGAATCTCCTGCATCCCCCCTGGAGCTCATGAGAGGCGGGGAGGTGTTTATTCTCTGTGTGTGTGTATGTGTGTCCTGATTGGTCAGAAGGTGTTGATTAGTTCTCTAAGACAGCAGCTCTGTCAGTAGTGCAGGTTTATATGAATGCGCTTGGTACGGTTTCTATTAGTGTTGCACGTTGCCCTTAACACACACACACACACACACACACACACACACACACACACACACACACAGTAACAATCAATACTCTATCGACAAACAGAGTAAGTCAATACGGCTAATAAATCAATACACACCGCTCGACTCTCTGAGCTCATTCACAAACAACAACCTCCAACCTCCGGGCGTCGGCCGCGTGACAGGAGCTGACTCTGAATTTATGCTTTCATCTGATTTACCTGACGAGTTGTATAAATATTCACTCCCTGTACAGTTGGCATTAATGTGGAATCTAGCGACCAAAACTGTTTCCTTTTTTTTGTTCCAGGCTGTAAACATGGTCATTTCTGTTGTAAAGTTTTAAGCTCTATAAGGATTGACTCATTTATAAAGCCTAGTGGTCATTCGCGGAACTGCATGTACTACTACATGGCACTTCCACACTGGACTCTGGACTCGTTTCAGAAGCGGGTGTTTCCCCTGAACTGCAGGTGTTCCCTGAGCGATGGAGAAATATTATGCAAAACAAACATTCAGGACTGGAGGTTGACCTGGAGAATCATCCGACCTTTAACACACCTTACAAATAAAATAAACACCACAGATCTACGTGCGGCTGTGATGTGAGGCCGGATGATATGCGTGACACCTGGGTGGGGGATCTTCAGTGGATGCGCACGCGTCACTTCCACATCGGGTGAAAGCGGATCTGTGTCACTCCGGTGTGCGAATAAAGAAAGAGAAAAGTGAGAAGAAAAGAACAGAAACAGAGAGAAACCAAGGCAAGAGAATTTATGTTGAAAAGAAAATGTTTTGAAAAAAAAAATAAAAGAAAATGAGGATTTTAGTTGATCATAAAAAAAAGAAAAAGAAACTATTTTTATCTTCTGTTTCTCGTTAGACGAGACCCATCTGCTCGAGGCAGCCTTACTTCTACAGAGGGAAAAGTCGTTGTTCGTAGCGTCTCCCTCCCGCCCCCCCTGAACCCTGCGCTGGGGCTCGAACTCAACACCCTGTACTTCCTGTTGCTTTAACGTCGCGCTCCGCTCACGCGTGACCTCCTGACGACCTCAAGAACCGGTTCAGTATGGAGTGCGTGAATCCTCCTCAGACTCGTCCCCGGTGCTTATCCCGCATGCTGGATGGTGATTGGTCGTCAGGTCAGGTGCTGATTAATTCTCTGGTGTAAACGACAGGTCTGTGTTAATGCCCTAACACACACACCGTCTGCAGGAAAATCGTCTGCAGCATCTCGGGTGTGTAAGGAGAGGAGGACAGAGTGTGAGAACACCGGAACCGCACACAGAACCTGCCGGAACCCTGAGCGAACAGTACAAACATTCCAGCACGTTTTCATCCCCACGCCGACACGTCCTCTGCCGACGCTTTCTAATCATCGGCATTAACACGCCATTCACATTCACACGCGTTCCTAATGAAGTTAAGTGATGATAATTATACATCTGGCTAACGCTCGCCGAGAGATTTTCACATGAATGACCTCAATACACTCTCAGTTCATCGAGAAAGAACCATGTGGCATGGAGGAAGGGGCGGAGCTTACAGGTCCACATCTGCTCTGTGCTTTGGTTCAATCTAGAAGCTGAGAGCTACAGAATAAAAAGGTGAAGGATGCACATCCTCCTGATTTAATGGGAGAGTGAGAGAGAGAGAAAGAGAGAGAGAGAGAGAGAGTGAGAGAGAGTGAGACAGAAAGAGTGAGAGAGAGAGTGAGAGAGAGAAGAGAGAGGGAGAGAGAGGGAGACAGAAAGAGTGAGAGTGAGACAGAGAGAGAGAGAGAGAAAGAGTGAGAGAAGAGAGAGAGAGGGAGAGAGAGGGAGAGAGAGGGAGAGAGAAAGTGAGAGAGAGTGAGAGAGAGAAGAGAGAAGGAGAGACAGTGAGACAGAGAGAGAGAGTGAGAGAGAGTGAGACAGAAAGAGTGAGAGAGAGTGAGACAGAGAGAGAGAGAGAGTGAGAGAAAGAGAGAGAGAAGGTGAGACAGAAAGAGTGAGAGAGAGACAGAGAGAGAGTGAGAGAGAGTGAGACAGAAAGAGTGAGACAGAGTGAGAGAGAAGAGAGAGGGAGAGAGAGTGAGACAGAAAGAGTGAGAGAGAGTGAGACAGAAAGAGTGAGAGTGAGATAGAGTGAGACAGAGAGAGAGTGAGAGAGAGAAGAGAGAGGGAGAGAGAGTGAGACAGAAAGAGTGAGAGTGAGAGAGAGTGAGACAGAGAGAGAGAGAGTGAGAGAAGAGAGAGAGAGGGAGAGAGAGTGAGAGAGAGGGAGAGAGAAAGTGAGAGAGTGAGACAGAGAGAGAGAGAGTGAGATAGAGTGAGAGAGAGTGAGACAGAGTGAGAGAGAGAAGAGAGAAAGAGTGAGAGTGAGACAGAGAGAGAGTGAGAGAGAGAGAGAGAGAGAGAGAGAGAGAGAGAGAGAGAGAAAGTGAGAGAGTGAGACAGAGAGAGAGAGTGAGATAGAGTGAGAGAGAGTGAGACAGAGTGAGAGAGAGAGAAAGCGAGATCTTCTGCTGATATAATCAGAGTAAACCTGATGGAGGACGGTCAGGACAATGAAGACATTATGAGTAATGAGGTGTTTGTTTAATATTTATGGAAGGAGTCTCCAGTGTTAAAACAATGAGATCAAATACATTGTGTGATTTAATCAAACTTCTGTCAGCTTTGATCTTTGAGTCAAACCTGGTTTCTGAATACATTTACCCGTTTTAAAGTATTTCATTAAAATGTTTGCTAGTGAAATAAGAATTAAAGGGTATAAAATTGACCGACTCCTCGTTCTCAGAAAATACAAACCACTTCCAACTTTCATGAAGATCAGCACGTCTCCTTTTGTCCAGTTCCTGGGCTGCTACTGGCCCGGAGTGTGGAGCCGACTCGTCCGTACGACACGTGGCGTTTACACACTCAGCATTACAGTGTTTATTAGATACTTTTAGTAGATTTTAATGATTTAAAACTAGAATAGAATTATAGTTACACTGCAAATCAGATACAGTGACCCTCGGCACACGCACACACGGCTTGATTTTTCAATTCACAAACCAAAATTTTATCTGGAAGCGAGGTGGCCGATCAAAACTTGTTTTTTGCGTCAGTGGAAAGCCAAGTGAAGAAGCTTACGGTATATATATTTTTGCATTTGTGCAGGATTTCGTGAAGACGCAGCAGCCTGGGTCCCAATAATGCTCGTAACGCTCATATTAATTAATTAACCCAGATCACATAAATACAGGACTTTTATCTCGTCTGCTGGTGTTAACAAAACCCAAGAACATGAAAGACACACAAACACACACTCAGTATACCAAACCCAGACGTGTATTAAACAAAACACACACTGCAGTGCACAAAATATGACTATTTACAACTAGGTACTAAACATTTTGTTGTGTATGTGAATGGATGTATAGTCCCAAGTCCTATATACTGTGTGTGTGTGTGTGTGTGTGTGTGTGTGTGTGTGTGTGTGTGTGTGTGTGCGGGAGTACTGTATCGGCCTCGTCGGCTTTATGAGTCAATCCAGGAGAATGATGATGAAACAACGCTGTCCTGTGATGCTGTCCTGTGATGCTGTCCCAGTGGTGTAATCCAATTTTCTGATGTCTCCACAAAGAAACAGAAACATTCAGTCCTATGCTGCGCTGGGAAAAAACTGTTATATGCGTATAACAACAATGGAGCGTTGGCCTTCGCAATATATTCAAGGCTTCTCTAAAAACACAGTCAGATGACCTCCTCGTGTCGCCGGAATATTGGTAATATCTTTGTGTGGCTGGAACGGATTATCTGCATTTACATTAATTCCTATGGGACGATGCGTTTCACAATACGAACTTTCACCTTAAGAACTCGAATGCCGCAGTACTGCTGTATATAAGTGTCACCAGGAACTCACTCATTTCTATGAACATTAAAATGATAAAATTACAAAGTTATATTTCATTTTACCGAAATACTTCACTGTGGTGGAAGAGGAATGAAATGATTCTGTGCTGTTTTAGGAAACTAATCAACAACAGGCTGAACAGTAACTGTTGGTGTTCCATCAAGGGGTCGCCACAGCAGACCATCCGATCCGCACACACAACTTGGTTTTACAACTTGGATGCCCTTCTGACAGAACCCTCCCATTTTATAGAAATAGCGAGACAGCTTTGGGACCAGAACTGCACCCAGTGACCTGGGTTTGGGCATTGGGTGGGAATCGAACCCAAACCTTCTGCATGGACTAGTTCTAAGGTGAAACAGTTGATTTGTAGTGCTGGAGATGTCCAGGCAATGCAGCCTGCTGTTCCAGAAAGAGATGGAGGAAAAGAAGCAAAAGAAGATGAGAAAAGAAAACGAGGTGAGGAGTGTATTTAGGGACGGAGCGGTTCTGGCAGAGAGCAGAGCATCCGAAACACTCGGCCAGTAACCGAGCCTGACAGAGCCAAATATACACTCGCGCAAAGCTCTATGTGTGTGTGTGTGTGTGAGAGAGAGAGAGAGACAGTTATTCACTGGCAAAGTGAATCCTCATTACCTCGAGGTGAATCAGAACATCTGAACAAAATGTTTAATCAGAACAGAGAAAAACGTTTAGTACAGAACTCACCTAATAAATTACTACTTACTTGATTTTAAAAAAACTTGTTATTCTATTAATTATAATCAGTGTTGCGCTGTATTTTAAAATAAGATTTTTATTCATTAGGGGAGAATATAGAGTAGAGGAGCAGCTCCAGTTCCAGTAGGACTCCTGGTGTGAGATGATGTTCTGCTCGTCTTATCCTCTCAGGTGTGCTAAGTGTACAGAGCTGACCTGCTATAAACTGTGAACCTGCACACACAACTAAACAGAAGTAGAGAGACGGCTCGTGTTTCAATAACGTCCTGATCCCCAGGTGTGTCCCGTTCCCCTCCCACCTGGTTTGGTGTTAACGTTGTTTTGAAGGTGTTTTAGTAACACTGAGTAACATCTGCTCAACGTTATCCCATCATCATCGTCAAAATCATTTAACCTTCAAAAACATCCCAATGTCAACATCGTCCCAACGTCCATAACGTTACCAAATTCACATCACCATGACGTTTTCACAATCAGATCCTCCTTCTGTGCAGAGTGACGTGTCTCAGTCAGCTTCCAACCCAACCTCAAATGATTTTTCTCTGTGAAGATAAACTTCTAAAGTGAGCCAAAGCACAGAGCTGTAGAGCTGCAGAGAGGAAGAAAAGAGAAAAACTAAAGCTGGACGTAACAAGGAACCGAAGCATGTGCTATAGATGTGTGTGTGTGTGTGTGTGTGTGTGTGTGTGTGTGTGTGTGTGTGTTGTGGTTTTAAAAAGACTCACCAAACACACATCACTTCACCATAGAGCTACATACAGATATTAGATGCAGCTCATCAGGTCTAATCTAACATCACGAGCAGGCGTCTCTGATGCAGCTCCTCAGGTCTAATCTAACATCATGAGTAGGCGACTCTGTTTCAGCTCCTCAGGTCTAATCTAACATCATGAGTAGGCGACTCTGTTTCAGCTCCTCAGGTCTAATCTAACATCACGAGCAGGCGTCTCTGATGCACCTCCTCAGGTCTAATCTAACATCATGAGCAGGCGTGCAGCTCCTCAGGTCTAATCTAACATCACGAGGAGGCGTCTCTGATTCAGCTCCTCAGGTCTAATCTAACATCATGAGCAAGCGTCTCTGATGCACTTCCTCAGGTCTAATCTAACATCATGAGGAGGCGTCTCTGATGCACCTCCTCAGGTCTAATCTAACATCATGAGGAGGCGTCTCTGATGCACCTCCTCAGGTCTAATCTAACATCATGAGCAGGCGTCTCTGATTCAGCTTCTCAGGTCTAATCTAACATCATGAGGAGGCGTCTCTGATGCACTTCCTCAGGTCTAATCTAACATCATGAGGAGGCGTCTCTGATGCACTTCCTCAGGTCTAATCTAACATCATGAGGAGGCGTCTCTGATGCACCTCCTCAGGTCTAATCTAACATCACGAGCAGGCGTCTCTGATTCAGCTCCTCATCTACAGCTAGAATTAAGGTTAAGTGTGTGGATGCTCAGAGCTCTGTTTCATTTTCTCCTTGTTTTGGTCCCAGCTGCTGCAGGTTGGTCCTTTTCTGTGCAGAATGAAAAACATGTCTTATCTGATACTGTAGCGCTGTTACAGTCTCCTGACAGGAAATGACATCACACCTGAGTCTTAGTGGAAAAATAATCGCCCCTTTACTGAGTGATGAGTAGAATAATTGAAACACACAGCCACTAAGTGAGTCTGACAGACCTGAACAAGCGCTTCTACAAAACTCTCTCTCTCTCTCTTAATACCTGTGTGTGTGTGTGTGTGTGTGTGTGTGTGTGTGTGTGTGTGTGTTTGCGCGCGTGTGAAACTACCACAGAATCACTCTGTAGATAGAAATCTTAATCGTTAAAATTCCAAGGCAAATCTCAAGGTTCAAACAAAAGGCTCCACTGCACATAGACAGAATTAATTAACATTCAATTACTAGCAATCAATCAGAGCACAGTTCCCGCCTCTAATTCAACTTTAACCAATCAAATCTCAGGTCCTGCCGCTACTTTCACTTAATTACTTCTGTTTATGTGCAGTGGAGCCTTTTGTTAACCAATCAAGGCACAGTTCCCGCCCCTAATTCCATGGTAACCAATCAGAGCACAGTTCCGCCACTTATTCAACTTTAACCAATCAGAGCAAAGGTCCTGCTGCTAATTCCACTGTAACCAAACAGAGCACAGCAACGTTCTTCTTTGGACTTTAATGTAAAAAGTATTTGATGAAGTTGTAATATTGAAATAAAATTATTATCTGCATAAAACGTTATTCATGTCTGATTCCTGCTCATTTCCTTTCTGTAAGAGTGAGTCAGTGGAGGTGTGGTTACTGAATGTAAACGTGTGTTTAGCTGGGACACACACTCTGCGTTTTGACATTTAGTTCCTACAGAAGTCTGAGCGAGGACACACTCAGCTGACGGTGATGTTTGCGCCCGAGCGTGCAGCAGATTGGCACAGACGAGTTTTGGCATAAAACACTTTTGCGTCTGTGTGAGTCACTCGCTCACGCTTATCTTTTATTTTTATTACTTTAGCCTCTTATCTCTCTCAGCGACTCTCTGCAATCACACTTCACTTTTCACTTATCCGCTTACATGAGAACATCGTCCAGGCTCATGGGACAAAAATGGTCATATCATTTCCTGTCATGAGCCAGCTACATCCTGCATACTGATGGCTCCAATCTCACTGTACTGAGCTGATACACTGTGTGCACTGTGAGCACTGTGTTCTGATTGGCTGAGAGAGGTGAGGTGTGTTGAGTGTTTTCTGATTGGCTGAGAGAATTGAGGTGTTCTGATTGGCTGAGAAAGGTGTGTTGAGTTCTGATTGGCTGAGAGAGGTGAGGTGTGTTGAGTGTTTTCTGATTGGCTGAGAGAATTGAGGTGTTCTGATTGGCTGAGAAAGGTGTGTTGAGTTCTGATTGGCTGAGAGAGGTGAGGAGCCGTGTGTTCTGATTGGCTGAGAGAATTGAGGTGTTCTGATTGGCTGAGAAAGGTGTGTTGAGTTCTGATTGGCTGAGAGAGGTGAGGTGTGTTGAGTGTTTTCTGATTGGCTGAGAGAATTGAGGTGTTCTGATTGGCTGAGAAAGGTGTGTTGAGTTCTGATTGGCTGAGAGAGGTGAGGTGTGTTGAGTGTTTTCTGATTGGCTGAGAGAATTGAGGTGTTCTGATTGGCTGAGAAAGGTGTGTTGAGTTCTGATTGGCTGAGAGAGGTGAGGTGTGTTGAGTGTTTTCTGATTGGCTGAGAGAATTGAGGTGTTCTGATTGGCTGAGAAAGGTGTGTTGAGTTCTGATTGGCTGAGAGAGGTGAGGTGTGTTGAGTGTTTTCTGATTGGCTGAGAGAATTGAGGTGTTCTGATTGGCTGAGAAAGGTGTGTTGAGTTCTGATTGGCTGAGAGAGGTGAGGTGTGTTGAGTGTTTTCTGATTGGCTGAGAGAATTGAGGTGTTCTGATTGGCTGAGAAAGGTGTGTTGAGTTCTGATTGGCTGAGAGAGGTGAGGAGCCGTGTGTTCTGATTGGCTGAGAGAGGTATGGTGTGTTCTGATTGGCTGAGAAAAGTATGGTGTGTTCTGATTGGCTGAGAGAGGTACGGTGTGTTGAGTGTTTTCTGATTGGCTGAGAGAATTGAGGTGTTCTGATTGGCTGAGAAAGGTGTGTTGAGTTCTGATTGGCTGAGAGAGGTGAGGAGCCGTGTGTTCTGATTGGCTGAGAGAGGTATGGTGTGTTCTGATTGGCTGAGAAAAGTATGGTGTGTTCTGATTGGCTGAGAGAGGTACAGTGTGTTCTGATTGGCTGAGAGAGGTACGGTGTATTCTGATTGGCTGAGAGAGGTACGGTGTGTTCTGATTGGCTAAGAGAGGTACGGTGTGTTCTGATTGGCTAAGAGAGGTATGGTGTGTTCTGATTGGCTGAGAGAAGTATGGTGTGTTCTGATTGGCTGAGAAAGGTATGGTGTGTTTTGATTGGCTGAGAGAGGAACAGTATGTTCTGATTGGCTGAAAGAGGAACAGTATGATCTGATTGGCTGAGAGAGGTACGGTGTGTTCTGATTGGCTGAGAGAGGTACGGTGTGTTCTGATTGGCTGAGAGAGGAACAGTATGACCTGATTGGCTAAGAGAGGTACAGTATGTTCTGATTGGCTGAAAGAAGAACAGTATGATCTGATTGGCTGAGAGAGGTACGGTGTGTTCTGATTGGCTGAGCGAGGTACGGTGTGTTCTGATTGGCTGAGAGAGGAACAGTATGACCTGATTGGCTCAGAGAGGTACAGTATGACCTGATTAGCTGAGAGAGGTACGGTGTGTTCTGATTGGCTGAGAGAGGTACAGTATGTTCTGATTGGCTGAAAGAGGAACAGTATGCTCTGATTGGCTGAGAGAAGTATGGTGTGTTCTGATTGGCTAAGAGAGGTATGGTGTGTTCTGATTGGCTGAGAGAGGTACGGTGTGTTCTGATTGGCTGAGAGAGGTACGGTGTGTTCTGATTGGCTGAGAGAGGTACGGTGTGTTCTGATTGGCTGAGAGAGGTACAGTGTGTTCTGATTGGCTGAGAGAGGTGAGGTGTGTTCTGATTGGCTGAGAGAGGAACAGTATGACCTGATTGGCTGAGAGAGGTACAGTATGATCTGATTGGCTGAGAGAGGTACAGAATGATCTGATTGGCTGAGAGAGGTACAGAATGATCTGATTGGCTGAGAGAGGTACAGAATGATCTGATTGGCTGAGAGAGGTACAGTATGATCTGATTGGCTGAGAGTGTTACTGTATATTGTGTGTATATTACGAGCTACACCTACATGCTTAGGATTAAGAAAGCTTTTCATTAAAAGGAAAAAAAGCTAAAAGCTAATAATAGTAACGAGTTACGGATTCATTAATGATTTTTCTCGACCACAGCCATCAGCGAGCAAACACAATCCCTCAAGGTCCCTCGATTAGCCTGCGATTTAATTCACCAGGCTAAATTAAGTTTTTAACTTTTTAATCTTCATTTCGGACAGAAGACGAGTTAATGAAGGCCCGAGTTTAACGCTGATAAACCGCACGAGGATTCGTCTCTTATTTATGAGCTCAAGCACAACGTGACAGAGAGAGAAAAAAAAGCTTTTATATCTGCTCAGACGGAGACACTCTCTGAAAATAAAGAGAATTATTATGCTCTTCCACCTGAATCAAAGAAATAAATTACGATTTGAGTCGGGCTCTTCCGAAGAGGCCTGCAGATGGACGCGTTTCTTCTTCTTTCTCCTCGTCCAGTGAGGACGTTACTCAGCCCCAGCGCATTAGGGAGAAAAATCACCTGCAGTAGCTTTTACGCCGCTGTATATCCCAACTAAATAATAAAATAAATGCAAATCTGCATCAGCATGCTGTCGGAGAACCGTACAGAGCTGTTCTTCCATTTCATTTACTTAAATACACTTACAGCAGGAATTCAAACTACACCTGCTCTGATCATCAGCTCGTCATCTCCTTCTATATACACTCCACGGCCACATCATTAGGTACGCCCGCTCAACCACTCGTTATCAAATCAGCCAATCACATGGCAGCAGTTCAGTGCACTTAGACACGGTCAGGATGATCTGCTGAAGTTCAAACCCAGCAGCAGAACGGGGAACAAGCTGATTTAAGTGGCACTGCGCATGGCCTGGTTGTCGGTCTGAGGAATTCCAAACTGATGATCTACTGGGATTTTCACACACAAACATCTCTAGTGTTTACAGAGAGCGGTGTGTAAAAGATCAAATCCCCAGTGAGGGCGGTTCTCCGTGGATGTCAGAGGTCAGAGCAGGATGGCCAGACTGGTTGGAGCTGACAGAAAGGCAAGAGGAACTCTAATAACATCTCGTTACACCAGAGGTGTGCTGAAGGTTCTGCGTCCCTGAACACACGACACGTGGAGCCTTAAAGCAGATGTTCTACATCAGCAGAAGCCCACACCGGGAGACCACATCAGTGAACCACATGAAAGCATGTCTCCATCCTGCCGTGTTTCAGCCGTTCAGGGTGATGGTGTGGGGGTGTTGGGATTGGGGGGGGGGGGGGGGGGGGGTTACTGGTCACACTTGAGCATGGTTTAAATGTCACAGGCCTCCTGAGTGCAGTTCCTGACCGTCTCCATCCCTTTATGAGCACACGACTACACACACCGTGTCACAAAATCATCTCACACTGGTTTCTCGAACATGGCGGTGAGGTCAGTGCGCTCAGCTGATCTCACACCAGTAAAGCGTCTCTGGGACGCGGTGGGACGGGAGAGTCGCATCGTGGACGTGCAGCGACAGACCTGCAGCGACCGCGTGATGACAGTAAATCTTTAAGGAGTGTTTCCATCACCGTGTTAAACCTCGGGCACGAAGACTTGAGGCGGTTCTGAAGGCAAAATGGGTCCAACCCAGTACTAGCAAGGTGTACCTAATGAAGTGGCCGGCGAGTGTATAAATACATCATCGACCCCGTGTCACTAATCCTGCATTAGAGTCATTATTAATATTCGTGGAATTGGACAAAAACAGACAGAAAAGAGACAACACAGAGACGTGTTTTGAATTTGTGTGTGTGTGTGTGTGTGTGTGTGTGTGTGTGTGTGTGTGTGTGTGTGTGTGTGTGTTTTAAACGTTTCACATCGGACTGCTGAGAACTCCGAGTTGGTTCTGATTCTGTCCTGAAGCTCAGGTGTGGTTCTGTTCCTCTCGACCCCGACGTTTGTAATCGTTACTATTTTAAACTCGTTCGTTAAGTTTAGCCACAATAAGACGAACGTTGCTAACGATGTCTTGTACTGTATCTCTGGAACAGTAACTTTGAGAAATAGATCATGTTCCAGAGAATTGGTGTGAAACTTTTTAATGTGATTTCTGGGCTTTTAGCTGCAATGCGTCCCCTGTGTGTGTGTGTGTGTGTGTGTGTGTGTGTGTGTGTGTGTGTGTGTGTGTGTGTGTGTGTGTGTGTGTATCAGAGTTATTTCACCGTCAGATCCTCAACTTAAACCTGATTACGGATATAAAAGTTGAAATGTGACTGATACGGAGCTCCATCTCTAATCTGTCTGTTTCTAAACCGCTGCAGATGGGCGGGTTGGAGGCTAAGTGCTAACGCGGGAGTACTGAATTAAAATTGAAGAAGGTTCAATCGATAACACGGATCTCCGCAGCGTTTCAGTAAAATCTGTCGTCAGTTTTCAGCACCTCCGCTACACGTGTGGACAGTTTGGTCTTTGATGTGTGTGTGTATCGCATCTCTGCGCACCGCTGGGCTGTACAGTACATGAGACTGGACCCACTCGGGTGGCTCCGTCACTCCGGGCTCTCGGTTCGGGGGACACGCCCTCACCGCGGACACCGTCGCTCTAACGAGCCGTGTTTCATCCCATACTGGCGCTTCACATCTCTGCTTTTTATGAGCACCGCGGTTTCAGAACATATGAGACAAACTGGGTTTAAATTTCCTGCAGGAAGATTAAACACACACCGATCTGTCCGTTCATCTCTGAAGGTTCAGTTTTCATTGTCTGCTTATTTTTTGCGAGAACACCATGCTGTGTCGGGGTTTCATTTCTGTTCCTTTCACACACTCTGTCTATACACAGTCAACTATCACGATGACGCGTATAGCCACGCCTACCTCGAGGGAAAAAGTGCGAGATCACTGGTTTATTATTTATTCCCAGTTCTCAGAAAGACATCAGGCTCTGGACAGAACTGTCACTCGGTCTGGATCTGGACCGCAGTCCGACACTAAGTGATGCTCCTGCTAACGGCTAACCAAGGCGTATGTTCACGTATGTTTTTCACTTTTGTCACTGTCATCGCTGAACATCGAGGATGTCAAATCTCTTGGTGGAAAATGGGTGGGAAATGTCATTAACGTCATCAACATGAGTGGCTTTAAAAAGAACAGGGAGAAGTGCACTTCAGCTTAGGGGAGCTAGGGAAGAAGAAAGAAATCCAGTCCAGAAGATCTGAGTTGTGTTTCAACTATGACATTAACACACACACACACACACACACACACACACACACACACACACATTGTGAAGTTCTTTAAAACTTATGCAAACTTGATTAAAAATGCGTTTAAATCCAAAGTGTGAGATCAGCGCGATCAGCGTACGTAGCGACGTTTACACGCGAGTCTGGAACCTGCTCGTTATCTTTCCTCCCTCAGGAGGGCGCTGTGGACCAGAGAGGGATGAGCTCATTGATGTATTGATTAATTCTTACTGTAAGACCTCGTGTCTGATCACTGGCGCAGACAAAAACAGATAAAGAAAGACGTAAATAATTAATCCACTCTTCATGACCTCGACTCTTTTTTTTCAGATTTCTTTCAGGCTTTTTTTCTCTCAAGAAATCTGCAATATATAAAAAAACTCTGACTAAAGAGAGAGTGTATGAAGCCTCATGAGAGAAAAAGTCGAATATAAAAATGTGCTTACATGCGAAAAAAAAAAAAAAAACCTTTTCCACTTACAGAAGGTTTGACCTCCTGCTCAGGATTCTGCGTGCACACACACACACTCACACACACACACACACACACTCACACACACTCACACACACACTCACACACACACACACTCACACACACACACTCACACACACACACACACTCACACTCACACACACACACACACACTCACACACACACACACACATACTCACACACACACACACTCACACACACACACACACATACTCACACACACACACACTCACACACACACACACTCACACACACACTCACACACACACACACTCACACACACACACTCACACTCACACACACACTCACACTGCTCCTGAGCTCCTGCTGGATAAAAGAGTGGCGATAAAAACCTGAGATAAAAACTGGAGGAGAAACAGCTCCTGGGCTGGAAGTGTGGATAAACCTGCAGCTGAGAATAAACACGGCCGGGACGCTCGGTGCTGCAGCGCTCGGAAATATAACCGCAGCATCGCCAGCAACACACACACACACACACACGCACACACACACACACACACACACACACACTCACACATTCACACACTCACACACACACACACACACACACACACTCACACACACACTCACACACACACACACACACACACACACACACTCACACTCACACACACACTCACACACACACACTCACACACACATTCATACACGCTGGAGCTATTTTAAAGAAGCGGCAAAACCCCGAAACACACACCGTCTTCTCTTTAGAGTTTCTCTACAAACCTTTATCATATTCTTTATCATATTCTTTATCATATTCTTTGCGGTTTCTCAGTCACATGACGAGCTGCGAATTCTTTCTCTTATTAATCCAAATCTAACAATTAACTGATGTGTCGTTCTTTAATCAATAAAAAATGTACTTGTTGGGACGTTGCTGTGACATAAAACACTCCAGGAATAAGATCAGTGACTCTGGGTGTGTCTATGAATTTTAATGTTGATGCTCCGCCCATGATCACGCCCACTGAAATGCCACAAACAAGATCATCTCTCTTGGATCGTTGACTACACGCCATCCAAAAGTGCAACTTAAATAAACTCTCCTGTGATCATGTAAACTGGTGAAATTTTGCTCCCATCAATCTGAAACGGATCACAAGTAATAAAATCAGTACGATAAATAAATGTAAGAACTTAAATATAGTAACTACTGTGTGGAAACTGGTGGCTTCAAAATTCGACACATTTTCAACATTTGACTGTTTAATTATCTTTAAGATATTTCGCCTATAACAGAAACTTTGCAGAAAGTAGCCTGTAGTCACGATGACACAATTTCATTATTACACAAACATTATGACTTCACTGTCTGTTCTATTATCATATAGTCTGTTTTCACAAAGAGCGAATTTCAAGACCTTTTCAGAGGTTATTTTTTATCAGCCAATCACAGTCCTTGAATTGCTGCATCATCCCTAGGAACGGGGGCAGGGGTAGCTCAGTGGTTAAGCCATTGGACCACGGTTCAGAAGATCCCAGGTTCAAACCTCACAACCACCAAGTTGCCACTGCTGGGCCCTTGATCAAGGCCCTTAACCCTCAGATGTAATAAGATAAAAATGTAAGTCGCTCTGGATAAGGGCGTCTGCCAAATGCCTAGATGTAGAAGTTAACGGGGTCGACCACGCCCCCTCACTCAGATAAAGGGTTTTGTACTCTAAAAAATTTCCTGAATCACTTTTAGTCTAGGACTCCCAGTTAGGACTTCTTAAGCTAAGATAGGAGCTCTCTGAGAGAATTCTAAGAAGCTTTGTGAATACGGGCCCTGATTGGACAGAAGGACAGTGTTTACGTAGCTGCTTTTAGGTCTTCGTGAATAATTTTTTATCTTTACTAAGATTTAGTCCTAAATTTAAGGAGAAATTCTAAGAAAGTGTTATAATTTTCTTAGAATTTTGTCACTAGGAGCAACAATGAAAACATAGAAAAGATAGAAATTTTAAAATATATTCTTTTTTTTTATCGATTTTGGAGTCGGTGAGATGAGACATGATTTTCCACATGAGAGAATTGAGATATGTAACTAAAACATTCCTCTCTTATTAACTTAACGAGATGTTAAGTGTTTCTATCTGCTATACTGTAAGCCATAACTGGTCCACAAACATTATATAATTATAAAGGGTTACAAAAGTTTAACATGTCATTTTTAAATAAATAAAAATGGTAATTGCTGCAGTACAGAGGGAACACACACACACACACACACACACACACACACACACACACACACACACAGTGTTTATTACTAACGTTAACGATGTTACTAAGGCTCATGTGGCTGATGAATAAAGGGAAGTTCGGGTTTGTTTAGACTTTAATAAAGCTCTGGCGCTCAGCTCCATCATTCTTTCACTCCAGTCCTCTCCTTATTCCAGAATCTCTATTTCACACAGCAGCGGGACAAAAGCCGAGCCTGCGTGGGAGTACACACACACACACACACACACACACACACACACACACACAGAGTACACCAGCTCCTTCTTCCACAGAAGATGGAGATGAAGAAGGTCTGAGTTGGAAACAAATTAATCAGCTGCTATTCCAGTCAGCAGCTCCAGCGAGATGAAGTCCAGAGCTGAAATATTTCATCCTGCACGCGCTCGCTCTGAAGCTCCTCCGACTCCTCACACTCTCTATTATTACATTCCTCACCAACAAGACACTCAGAGAATCTTAACGTGGCTGTAGGACGCCGTCAGCAGAGTCGAGCGCAAAGCGAAGAGAAACTCTAACGCTGCCCGATCCAGCGCACAGGACAGCGGCGTCCGAGCTCAGGAGCAAAAGATCAGATGGGATCAGATCAGAGCAGTGCAGTACGATACAGGACGGTGCTCACGCCAGCTGCTGAACATCTGCACGAGAACAGCAGCCGTACACTCGAACACACACCGGGGGACAAAAACTGCACAGATGTGGAGCTACAACATGTTCAAATTAACATTAGATGCTAAAAACTAACGTAAATAAAATTGTGATTGTAATATTTTATAAAGTGCTTTAAAGGCAATTTTAAACATATTTTGTTATCTAATATATGAGTATTATATATTATTATAATATAATACTTATAATACGTATTATATTATAATAAGTATGACAGTTTTTTTGGTCTGATTAAAACAATAAAATATCAAATTTTATGCAGTTATTTATTTAATAACAGCTTTTACTGTGAATTTATTTTTTCCTTTTTCTCTTATTACATTTCTTCCAGTTTCCTGTGTATGGTTTGTTTATTATAAATTTTTTTCTACAATACATTTTTTAATATGTATATAAAAACTTGTAAGTAAAATTACTTCATAATGGGACATTCTGACAATTTCTTCAAAAAACGAAGAAATTATGATTATGATCATGTAAATAGGTAAATTAGATTATGATTATGTAAATTAGAAACTCCACCCACTTGTTACCATGGTTACCCAAGTGCACACTAGTACACATGTAGTAGCTAATAGTTTGTGTTACTGTGACATTGTTGAGATTTACAGAACTGGACCCTGATTCACTCTCACTCTCTTCACTCTAGCTTTATATAAAGACTCAGATATCTTTATGTCTCACTCAGACACATCCGTCTGTCCTGCTGAGCCACGCCCATCGGCCTCACTCAGACACGCCCACCTGCCACACCGAGACACGCCCACCTGCCCCACTCAGACACGCCCATCTGCCACACTGAGACACGCCCACCTGCCTCACTCAGACACGCCCATCTGCCACACCGAGACACGCCCACCTGCCCCACTCAGACACGCCCATCTGCCACACTGAGACACGCCCACCTGCCTCACTCAGACACGCCCACCTGCCTCACTCAGACACGCCCATCTGCCACACTGAGACACGCCCATCTGCCACACTCAGACACGCCCATCTGCCACACTGAGACACGCCCATCTGCCACACTCAGACACGCCCATCTCTCTGAATCAAACGTCTATCTATGTCACTCAGACACCTCTCTCGGTCAGACACGCCCATCTCACACACTCGGACATGACCATCTCTCTCTCTCTTGCTCTCACTCAGTCATGCCCATCACTTCGCTGTGCTCATTTTGCTCGTTCTTCCTTCTTCACCAGAGAGTTACACAGTTCCCTCTGTCACAGTGATTATGTTGCATATCCTGTAACCATGATCAGTGTGTGTGTGTGTGTGTGTGTGTGTGTGTGTGGGTGTGTGAGGAATTTACCTAAAATCTATCTGTAGTTAGGCGATGTACGTTTATTTTAATAACAAGTCGAAATGATTTTGTTAAACCTTGAGTGCAGTGTGTAACAGATATGAGTTGATGATGTTCAGAGAGGGGGTGCGGCGTGACGTCACACGGGTGTGTGCTCACCTGCACTGAACAGAAATCACGCAAAGCTCACAGCCTCATCCTATTAATCAAATCAGAACCGTTCGGGTGAACCTTTAGAGCTGCTGTTTGAATTGACACGCTTACACACACTCCGGGTAATTTGGGGAACGCCAGTGAGACTAATAACCTGCATGTCTTTGGACTGTGGGAGGAAACCGGGAGGACCTGGAGGAAACCCACAAAGAACATGCAAACTCCAAGCACACGCAAACCCGGGGTGGGTTTCGAACCCTCGACCCTGGAGGTGCAGGGTGACAGGGATAACCACTAAGCCACTGTGCTGCTGTGATTTTTTTGTTTTGTTTTGTTTTCTCAGGATGTTAATTTTAAATGTAATGATATTTTCTTCCTGCATCTCGAGATCATGCAAAGCTCACAGCCTCATTTTATTAATCAAATCGGAACAGTTTGAACCTTTAGCGCTTAATGATCAGGTGATGACATGGACACACACTCCTTTGGGAACGCCAGTGAGATTAATAACCTGCATGTCTTTGGACTGTGAGAGGAAACCGTAGTACCCAGTGAAAACCCACCAAGCACATGCCAACTCCACACACACACACACACACACACACACACACACGAACCCGAGGTGGGAATCGAACCCAGACCCAGGAGGTGCGAGACGAAAATGTTCATTTCGAACGTAAGGATATTTTCCCCCTGCATCGCGAGATCACGCAAAACTCGACCCCGGTTTGTCTGAACCTCTCTCCTGTCTGGGAGACGGTGATGGGGTGTGGTGGTGGTGGTGGTGGTGACATCACACAGGTGTAAATGAGTGACTAAAGCTGGAGCCCACCTGAGTGCGGAGCGCCTCCCCCTCCTCGATGACGCTGATGAACGGGATCTCCAGGAAGGCGGAGATGAAGTCGACCTGCGCGAGCTCCCGGCGGCTCTGCGGGAAGGCGAGCACCGCGGACACCCCCCGCACCACCACGTCCTGACACACGCACCGGAACACCGACTCCGGGTCCGCGTGCGCCGCGCGCGCCCACACCACCTCCAGGCTCAGGTTGAAGGGTAAGAGCGGCGCGTGCGGCCGGTTCCGGGCGTGCAGGAGCGCGCGGTTCAGGGCGGCACGGACGCGCGCGGGCTGGCGCGGGGGCAGGACGGCGCCCAGGCGGATGGTGTGCCCGATCTGTGCCAGGATGCCACAGGGCTGGGGATGGAGCTGGCACGGGGAGATGAGCGCGTGCAGGGACACGGAGAGATACGCCACGAGCCTGCAGAGCATCACACTCCTCACCATCATCACCATCATCATCCTCATCCTCCTTCCGCCTCTGCATCCTCCTCTCCCGTCCTCCCGTCCTCTAAGCCCCTCAGCGCGCGCTTTCTTTCTCTCTGTCCGCTTTTTATTCCAGGCTTTAATTCTGAGCGGCGGGAGCGCGCACTCATCACTCGCCGCGCGCGCGCGCGCGCTCACACACACACATACACACACGAGCGCCAGAGCGCGAGCGACTCTTTCTGTTAGAAATAAAAAGACAACAACTCTAAAAAAAAAAAAAAACCCATCCAGCTGATTACGTCATCCGCGTTCCAACGCGCCGGCCAATCAGGTGCATCGGAGGGCGGGGTTTAAAGTTATTCCGCACAAGATACATTTTTATATTTGCATGTTTAAATGTTTATATGTTTTGTAAAAAAAAAAAATCAATAAAACAGTTTGTTTCTTTTTATTTACAATGTCTCATTCACTCTCTCTCTCTCTCTCTCACACACACACACACACAACTCCGTCAACCATTAACTAATCCCCCAAATTTCACACCTTTACCTTAATGATATTAGCAGTATAGCCAGACAGGATACTTTAATATAAATAATCTGTAAAAAATGAATTACATATCAATAATTATAATGCATGTATATATGTTTTGTAAAAATAAAAGTTTATCTGTTGTTTGTTTTGTTAATCACAAAGTCTCATTCACACACACACACACACACACGAAAACAACGTACATTGCAACAGGAGCAACTTGGTTGTGCTGAGGTCAGAACTTGGGACCTTCTAAATAATCATTTTTATGACATGAATTTCTCCCACACTTTGTGTGTATATTTGTGTGTGTGAGATATATAATGTTATCAGCTATGAATAAAGAGAAACAGTCAGAAACAGTAGAGTCGGGTCTCGGGAGGATATGTTTTTCAAAAGTTTAAATGAAACTTGATTTGTTTTATGTTTTGTTAATCAGAATGTCTCATTCAGAGATTCAGGGCACGAGGCAGGGAATCCATCACAGGGAACACTGCTCATTCACACACTATGGGCAATTTGGGAAAGCCAATCAGCCTAATCTACATAATGTTGGATTGTGTGAGGAAACCGGAGTATCGAGAGGAAACCCACCATGCTCGGGGAGAACATGCAAACTGGGGGGAACAGAGACCCCAGGCTGGAATCGAACCTTTGACCCTGTAGGTGCAAGGCAACAGTGCTACGCCACCATGCCACCAAAACCATTAGGACAAATCTTAACCATTAACTAATTCCCAAAAATTAGCACCTTTATTTTCGTTGCCGGAAAGGTCACTTTAATCTAAAAGTCTTTAAAAATTAATTCTTCTCCTTCATCTTTCGGCTGCTCCCGTTAGGAATCGCCACATGGTCCCATTTGTCTCCACATAACTCTGTGTACCACATCTTCCCTTATCAGTCCAACATCCCGCATGTCCTCCCTAATTATACATTAATAATTACAATTACTAATGTTCGTTAGTTTGTTTTGTTCTGCACTGCGAGCTCTTTAACCCACAAACTGATATCAGAAATGAAAACATTCGCTTACTTGTTCAATGCTTAATTAAAATGTTTATACATTTTAAATACATGTTTATATCATAAATGTGTCTATAAATATCATTTTGCAATTTATTTCCACCATCTAAAGCTGTTATTAAATAATTCACTTTTTTATCTTAAATATCTACGTGTCTGCCTCGTCTATTTATCATGACAATAAATGTCATAAATAATAAAATAAATAATAAAAGTGTAAAACAAATCATCTAAAACTAGCCACGGTCAGGGTTGAGTCATTTGTGCTTCTAAAGCTAACGCGTAGTCTTACTGTCAGTGTTCTCTGGCTTTTCTCAGGAACTAACAAACACATCTGAGGTAAATTCTGTCTTGTTTCCATGGTTACTGCTTCTTTACTGCTATGTGCTAGCTAGATAAACTGCTAGCCTTAGTTACTGCCTAGCTTGTGCTGCTCCGCTCTTGTGTTTCAGTTGCCTAGCAACCGTTCCCTCAGGACTGCAATCAAACTATTGTGTGTCCATTTTTAAATCCCTGTATTGTATTTATTATTTCGTACAAAACAATAATTATATAAATATTAGTGTAATATACTGTACACTCTTAGCCATGTCTGAAGTTTTTTTTTTTTTTTTTGGTTCATGCTAACATTAATGGGGCTTTCACTGCTTTTTTGGATGGTTATTACTTGACTTAAAAGGTTCTTAGAAAGAGTTCTACACATGGGTTCCTTGAAGAACACATAATAGCTCTATCTTTAAGAGTGTATTGAATATACAGTCGGGTCCTTAAGTATACGGACAGAAACACTATTTTGACGTTTGTGCCTCAGAACAAGGGATTTGAAATGAAATCATTAACATGTGAATGAATTGTACACTTCTACAATGTTCGAGTCAAGTAAGTCGAGTCAAGTCACTTTTATTGTCATTTCAACCATATACAGTTCAGTACACAGTGAAACGAAACAACGTTCCTCCAGGACCAAAGTGCTACACACATGCAACGACATAAATTTAACAACGCAACATAAATTAGCAACACAAGATTTTTACATTTTTAAGTTAACCTAAAAAACATAAATTTCTATACAAAAAAGAGACAACAATAGACAACAGACGTGAAAAGCGCACGTGCAAATGTGCAAACGAAGAGCTACATGTCAACACGCCAACACATGAAACGCCAACACATGAAACGCCAACACATGAAACGCCGGCCTCCCAGGAACTCCTTTAATGGCCCGAACATGTGGAAATGGCTTGGGGTGAGGTCAGGACTGTATGGGGATGTGGCAATAACTCCCAGTTGAGTTTTTTGTAAAAGCGGTTCACACAGACAGATGCGTCTCTCCGCAAGTCAGTGATGTCGATTTTCAAGGCTGGCCTTCTTTAAAACGTTTGCACCCGTCAGATGTGTTACTGCGGCTGAGCTTCATTGTGTACACTGTATATACAGTGTATTGGGTATTTACATGTAGACATGATATCTATACTGAGAGTCTCATCACCGTGCTGTGCTTGAAGTCTTCTGTAAATATCAATCAGCAGAAATTTCTGTCAGAGGGCCTCCGAGTGTCTCAGTGGTGCAGTGGTGCAGTTCTCGCCCCTGTCATCCGGAGATCACGAGTTCGATTCCCGGGTGATGCTGTAACCTCTCGCAGCCGGAGGTCTAGAGAGAGCTGATTGGCCGAGCTCTGTCAGAGGGGAGGGACGAGAGGTACTTAGTGCTCCCACATTAATCACGGCCCAACGGTTTGTGATTAATGCAGTTCGAAAAGATGCGGTCGGCTGGCGTCAAGTGGTTTGGAGGAAACTCGTGATAGTCTTCGGCCCTCCCGGCTGAGTGGTAGTAGTAGCCTTAATGTGGAGCCCCCTAGTGACGGGGAGGAATTGGACACGACTAAATTAGGGAGAAAATCCAAAAAAAAAAAAAGAAAAAAGAAAGAAATTTCAGTCAGATTTCCCAGTTTGACTCGAATGCTCTCCCATTCATCCATTAATGGGCTTCAACAAAAATACTGGATTAACTTTTTAGGAATTACAACCGTAAACATTTGAACAGACTCAAAAGTAATCGGACAGCTGACTGATGGCATTGTGATGGACAGTTGTGGCTGTTAATGACAAATGAAGGAGATGAATATTCATGTGAACTGTCGAAATAAAAATCTCAGACCCGCCTGCGAGAGATAGAGAGAGCAGAAACTTTATGAGGCCAAATCAACAATCCGTTACATTCTTAAAGAGAATGAAGTCAGAGATGAGCTCAGTCAGTGCAAATCACCTGGAAGACCAGAAAACAACTAAAGTGAAGGATCTCAGAATTCTTTCCATGGTGGAGGAAACGGCTTCACACATCCAGCTGAGTCCGACACCACCCAGATTTAACTGATGTGGATTAGAAATGCTGTATATACACTCACTGATCACCTGCACATCTGCACATCACACAGATGATTTTTCACTCAACAGATTGTGTGTCAAGTCTGCATGGATGTGTTACAACGGCAGAAGAAGATTTTACACACTGCTCTGCTGACACGTGATTGGCTGATTGGAAAATTGCAGGAATGAACAGGGGGACGTGTCCATCCATCCATCCATCCATCCATCCATCATCTATATCGATTACACTGTGTAGGATTGCACACACACACACACACACACACACACACACACACACACACACACACAGAGCGGCTGGAGGAGGCTCAGGTACAGCAAAGACAAAGCAGCTCAAGGAGGAACCTCAGCATGTGGTGATGGACATGAGGTCCAGGCTTCAGGCATCACTGACTGCACGGGGTTAAAAATCATCCTAATATTCATGACTGTGTTCGGTTCTCCAATTACAAAGAAGGAGCAAAATGGCTGTAATGTATAAAGTTAATGCAATATTTTAGTTAAAGCCCTTGAATTATAGCTGCACTTCTGTCTCATCCTGATCGCTTCACTACACACACACACACACACACACACACACACACACCACTGCCTTACTGTCCAGATACTTATGGACCAGTCTGTGCTCCCACGTATTTTACACTAGAGCACACCTGTAGTGTAATTTAACGTCTGTATCTAAACAGCAGAACAAATTCATGACCAAAAATGTGTTTGTACTTTTTCCTCCAGAATAAATACTACAGTATGTCATTTAGTTACAATTTGCATAAATTTGCATATCCGTATCAACTGCAGTGCATTAGTGTGTGAATATAATTACTCACATCTCAATTACAGACTGAAATCCTAATATAATAGAGTCTTTTAAATTGACACACATGTTTATAAAGTATGGCACATACACACACTAATACAGGCCGATTTATTAGGAACACATGTCCCATGTCCTGTCACCCCGGCAGGGTTAGGGGTTCGAATCTCTAGACTTTGTGTGTGGAGTTGTGCATGGTCCTCAACATGTTTGGTGTGTGAGCACATTTGTGTGTGTGTGTGTGTGTGTGTGTGTGTGTGTGTGTTCATGCTTGTGCCCTGCAATCCTACACAGAGTAATCAATATAGATGATGGATGGATGGATGGATGGATGGATGGACACGTCCCCCTGTTCATTCCTGCAATTTTCCAATCAGCCAATCACGTGTCAGTAGAGCAGTGCGTAAAATTTTCCTCTGCCGTTGTAACACATTCAGGTTTGACGCGTCGTTGCATCCAGACACACAATCTGTTGAGAGAATAATCAGCTGCGTGAATGTGCAGGTGTTCCTAATAAAGTGATCAGAGAGTGTTTGTATATGTTTCTAATCCACATTACTGAATTAAAGCTTTTTCCCCCCTTTTTTTAAATAAGTGGTGTGTGTGTGTGTGTGTGTGTGTAATATCTTTCCTTCTTCCCTTTACACTTTTTTCCGCACTCGTCTCATTAAAATCTGCTTAAAGTGTCGTTTTTATAAACTCGACTTTCCTCGTGTGTAATTTGCACAGATAATTTATTCTGCATATTTAGCTGCAGCTTGCTCTAACACGAGTTAATGGGATCGTGTAGTGCGCAGGCAGCCTGTCAACACACACACACACACACACACACACACACACACACACACACACACACACACACACAGAGTCTACAGCTTAAAGTTTAAAACACAAAAATATATAATATATAAAACACAGAAAAAACACTGAGAACTTTTTCACACATTCCTACGGAATATAAATGTGTGTGAGAATTCGGGGGGGGGGGGGGGGTCTCTAAAAGTCTTAATAAAATTACACACAGAGCAGATAAATCAATTTGCTGCACTTTAATCTCACACACACACACACACATGCAGCTTGAGGTTTTTGTAGAAAGTTTGTGTTTCGCTTTAAAGAATCAGAGGAGGAGGTGAGCTGCAGCAGGACCGCCGGGAAAAACAGTCAAAAAGTCAAAAAACTGTACAATTAAAACCAAAAGGAGTGAGACTTTTTAATTAGTACCAGACTAACGAGCCCCTGTGGTGTTGTGACGCCCCCTGACGTCGCTCTCAGTTCTCCTGCAGTGATGTCGCTCAGCGCATCCACCGTCCGCCTGCCTTCATTTCATTTCACACTGTATTGATTTTATCTTATTTTACTTTATAAAATCAGACATAACTACACACACA
>JAAGKR010008293.1:0-31984 GCA_011419295.1 Clarias macrocephalus
GTGAGTGAGTGAGTGAGTGAGTGAGTGAGTGAGTGAGTGAGTGAGTGAGTGAGTGAGTGAGTGAGTGAGTGAGTGAGTGAGTGAGTGAGTGAGTGAGTGAGTGAGTGAGTGAGTGAGTGAGTGAGTGAGTGAGTGAGTGAGTGAGTGAGTGAGTGAGTGAGTGAGTGAGTGAGTGAGTGAGTGAGTGAGTGAGTGAGTGAGTGAGTGAGTGAGTGAGTGAGTGAGTGAGTGAGTGAGTGAGTGAGTGAGTGAGTGAGTGAGTGAGTGAGTGAGTGAGTGAGTGAGTGAGTGAGTGAGTGAGTGAGTGAGTGAGTGAGTGAGTGAGTGAGTGAGTGAGTGAGTGAGTGAGTGAGTTGCCGCAGATTCTGATTGCCCTTTTGAGCAGGGTTATCTCATGAAGCCCGCATTTAAGTTGGTTTGATTTCTTATGACTCTGAAGTGTTACCTATCCCCCTTGTCTTAAACTAATAAAGTAGTATAATGATCCTTACGATTGCACCAGGGACTGGCAATAGGAAGTCGAAGAGAATATGTTAAAAACATGATTGCAAAATGATTGCCCTTTGTGTTCCACTGATACAACTCATTCTTTTACTTTAAATAGCATTATGTACCAGGCATGAAGATGGCTTAGATGTTAGTTCATCTCACTGCATTACACACACCGTCACACCCTCATTCAGACCGAGTGTCAATTTATCTTCGATTTGAAGGTAGGGGGAAACCAGACACTCCGCATTGAAAGTAAGCTGAGGTCAATGCTACCCACTTTGTCATTTACAACTGATATTAGATTTACAAATGTGTATGTAATATCCACTTACAATGACCCTGACTGGTTATTGAGGATGAAAGACTCTGATGCTTTGAAAACATTCATGAGTCAACTCTTAATAGGTTATGAAAAATATTTTTACATAACCACTAAACCTTGTTACCTGAACACTTTCTATAGGTCACGTGTGAAGCAGGAAGTTCTGTCACCTGAATCTGCTAAAATAAAGAATTGGAATAAATATATATATATATATTTTTTTAAATAATAATTGTGAAAGTAAATGATGATGTTACCCCCAAATAATCTAAAGTTTAATGTGTAAGAGTTACATGGGCTAAATGGCACTCAAATTCCATACTGAAATGCTGTTTCTTTTCTACACACAGAAAAGCAAAGCCGAGTTAGAAGTGACCGCTGAACCAGGTGAACTGATTGTTTGGAACAGGTAAGAAAAGAGGCAGCACAGATGGATCAAATGCCTGGTTTTTTTTTTTTTTTTTTTTTTTTTTAGATGTGGGGGAACACACACAGATTTAAAATAAACACTGACACAGTTGTTGCTGATTACTGCTGTGATGAACCACCAAAGCCTCAAAGGAAAACAGGCTCATTTAGTTTCAATGCTGTGTAGTTAATTAAACTGGCATCTTGAATTTCAGGAATGGTAATTGTTTGACAGCTGCCGTTTGCACACTATATTTACAAATAGGATTATTTTTATTTATTTATATGATTTATTTCTAATAGTCTTGAATGCATTCATTCCAAAATGCATTTATTTATGGATTTATTTGTTTGTTGATATGTTTCGTTGCTTGGCTGTTTTTTTTTTCTCGGTTTGTTTGCCTGTATACTTATTTATACTGAGTATTTAAAAATATTAAAAAGTAAATTTTATATACACAAAATTAACTAGATGATTAGTTTTCATATAAAATGAATGTGATGAAGAAATATGGTTTCCACAACCTACCTCCAGATGGAGCTATTGATCCAGCCTTGCTCTACATTTAGTAAAATAATTACTTCATCCATTTAAACCAACTTCACTAAAGTAATCTCTGGAAACAGATATTTCACCTGACTTGTTATAGTTATGTGCTTCAAACCCCACATATAGGGTTATATTTAGATCCACCTATTTTAATATATCATATATATTTGCCTATAAATGGTTTGTGAATGGAAACGTAAAAAAGAACAAAAACAGTATGGATTTTTGTTGTCCGTAGTGGAATCTAAACCTATGGTGGTGAAAAACAAATATTAAAATATTAAATGTTTGTCATATATATTGGCCTATTATCATATTTTATTATTACTCATAGTGCGTACAAGCATGAAGTGTGCTGAGCAAATAAACTGAAGTGACTGTAGTGCTTAAGACCTGTGCTGTCATGTTGTGATACTGACCAGTCGAGGAACTCCATGTTATCTGGCCATATCTCAGATAGAGGAGATGTCACCACTCATCATGTGCTTCCCCCTTGTGGCAGGAATCTCCACATGTTGCCACATGCTCCTGCTGATAATCTTCCTCAGAATTTAACTCTGAACCACATTTAACTGTTGCTGGTTGTCAGGAAAATGTAGAAATGTATGCATTAATAGTCAAGCAAATTATTTATGAATAGGCATTTATTAAGTTAATTGTATGATGTTAATAAAAGTATTAACATTTTATTAATATTAAAAGCAATTTAGGTTAACTTAAATTATATGGTATACTCTACATTTTCACCAGTAGTATGAAACAACCATTATAATGTTCTAATGTCTACTACAGATATTATGTGCCAAAAAGGTTTGTTTTTGTGTGTGTTTTTTGTTCAATGTACTATGTAAATATTATATATGTAAGTGATGTAATAATATACTGTACTGAGATAAATACTTTCAACTTGATGTTTTTATTGAGTCAAAATTAAGTGTGAATATACAATATATATTTTAATTGGCCTGTAAAATTACATTATTTCGTAATCATCAAAAGATAAATATCTTAAAGAATTTGAAAACTGAAAGTAATCTCAATGTATTTAAAATGTGGTGTTGAGTGAGGTAACTAGTATAGTATAGTAGTATAAAAACTAGTTGTACTAAAGCTGTGATCAATCCCCAAGAGATATAATCAATAAATACAAGAAGCTAATTTTCTATATACAGAAATCTGATCACTGGATCATTTTCATAAGAATTATAGTTCCTGCATTTTAAAAATTGCTTCCCTGTTGATTTACCCTGGGTTTGAAATTTGTGTTTTAAAACCATTGTGTGATATTTGATGCACACCTGGCCACCCTGGAACTTTTATGGCTCTCAACTTTTTACTGCTGTATTTTGAACTACTGTTTTTAAACTCTTGAGTGTTTAAAATAGCAATTATTACGTAGTTAGCTGCTATAATTTTTTTTTTTTTTTTTGCTGTAGGTTTAAAAAAAAACAGCTGCGAGTTGTTCAATTAACACCTTTTGAGTCAAATCAACAAACATCATATATACAGCACTGCCATGCCAGCTGTGTGGAGAGTTTTCAAATTGTGACCTTGTCTCAGTGAAATGCTTGTTTGTAACTGGTAAAAATGTAAAAATTGTAAAAAAAAATAAAAAAAAATAAAAAAGCTTATTTTGATGGAGCACAAATTCATTGTGTAACTTGCCTATGGCAGACATCAAGTTCTTACATTCCAAAACCACAAGTAATCAGAACTTTACTTAAAAAAAAAAAAATTATTGGGTTTATTGCCTTTAAGACAAAAGACTGTCCTACACAAAGAGTACAGCCAAAAACAAAGAGCAAGTGCTAACAATGTTCGAGAAACATGGACAAGACCGAGCTTGTGCTACAGAAAAACGAAGCAAAAGCAAATAGTCATAATATAGGAAACTTTTTTTATTTTTATGTTAAGCCTAGTAATAAAAGCTCTTTGACAAGGAACATAAAAAGGATGAACTTTAAGAAAAGAAGCAAACTCTCTAGGGAAGGGAGGGGACATGTGTATTCAAGTCATCAAAAGACATTTTAGTCATGATGACGCTGAAACATTATCTAAGGCAGAGCAAAGAACAACGCCTTTGTCTCTCTGGCTCAGAGTGATGTGACCAAGGAAGCTGAATCAGTGGTCGCCAAGCCTAATATTTATTACCAGGTGGAGTCTCTGTGGCGTAAATCCATGATTAAAGAGTGCTAAGGGTATGGTCTGATCCAAAAGAAAGGGTCTTGGTCGAGACAATGAAATGCAGAAGTTGGGAAAGCATTCATGTAGTAATTATTTACAAATAGTACTAAAAATAAACAATAAATGGTCATTCTGATTCATTATGTTTATGGCTTTGGTAATGTGGCAGTGTGTTGTCATGTGTACTCTTGTTGGTGGGTACATGCTTAAAATGATGATGCTTCTTAACACTGCACAGAGCATCCAGCAGAATGGATGGAAAAATTCCTTGCCAGTTCATCACCCCACTTATATTGTCTTAAAGACAAAAAAATAAATTTCAGTAGTATGTGAATGAAATATCTGGCCCCGCTTTTCCTCTAATGGAATCTAGATTGAGAAACTTGGCTGCTATTTTGCCAGATATAATGTTCCATGGTGTGGTGCTGTTACACTTCATGATCTAACTTACTCTATGTGACATAAGATACTGTGTTTTGTATTTCATCAGACTCATTATCTGCATTGCTAAGATTTTCTTATGTACCTAATTTGCTTTATGAATATGGATTACATTACATTAAAAAAAAAAAAAACTCTTATATATAGCTTGGCCAAAAATGGCAGCTATATAATTTCTAAAGTATGGAAAAAAAATGCAAGTGTTTTTGCTACAACCTATCTATCATCTATTCATATGTTGCACTAGGAAAACCCATGGACGTGCAACCGCCGAAAACTGAAGCTTTTCCCAAAATGTCTTGGTTAGTTGAAAAATAGTCATACACTGAGATGGAGTCCAACATTCGTGCGTCAGCATGCGACCGGGGGAGTGACGCCATGCTTGCAGGGCTTAACTTGCTCATATGTCCCGTAAAAATGTGTGTGTGCATGTGTGTGTGTGCGTGTGTTTATGATGATTCATTAAATGAAAACTGAAGGTTTATGGAGTCTGCCTCTGTAATAATAGTTGGAGTTATGTGCGTGGAGTGAACACCACGCAAATGCTGGTGTCATAGAAATTAGGGAAGAAGGCAATAAATGTATACTGTGGCTTGTCATAATACGAGGGCCTTACAAAAAAGAAGATTAAAAAAAAAACCTGTTAAATGTGAAATACAGTACAGTTATAAGTGCAAAATTGTGATTTAGAATAACAACAGATTTTAACAAAAAATATCTAGAAGGAACAAAAGATAATACAGATTCAAGTCATGTCTGTAGAAGGAACACATAAAGGTTCTCTGTTGCTTGGTGGAAATCCTTACAGGCTCTATATAGACCCATACAGCATCATGTTACCTGCTCAGACATCTCTATGGATCTATTATGAATCATGTTTTTTTATTTAAATAAAAAATATTATTTTTATGTTTTTAGTGTTGTGATGTAAAGGCATCACTCCGTTTCAAATCTTGACTTGGGCAGTAGTGAAAGAGATGCACATGACTCAAAATCAAAAAGCCTGTTTGTCTGAGCCAGGGGATTTGAAAAAAATATATACTGTCTTACCACTGTTCAGGAAATATGATACAGTACATCCATCTATCCATCCATCCATCCATCCATCCATACATCCATACATACATACATACATACATACATACAAGCTAATCCTGCAGCCTACAGCACCCAAAGGATCCACCGCTAACGTCAAGGAGTCAGAGCTGCCCTGTTGGCACAAACGGAACCTAAAAAAATAGAATATAATTTGTTGCTTTGTAATGTTATGGCTGATTGGTGTGTGGGTTTGTGTGTGTGTCATGTGCTAACTAGCGAAACACATCCAGTACAAATTACCTTAGAAACACATTCACATGCTTTGTGAATTTGGAAACGCCAATTAATCTGATCTGCATGTTTTCGGACTGTGGGAGCAAAATATTTGCAGGAAGTGTAATGCCGGAGAATCCAGAGGAAGCCCACCAAGCACATAGAGAACATGCAAACTCCATGCACACCAGATGCGGGCCTGATGCGGGAATCTAACCCGGGACCTAGAGGTACAAGGCAACAGTGCTGCCACACCATATCTCACATCACCATATATCACAATTGGTAATGTTTTAACATGCACTACCTCTCAAAAGTTTGGGATCACTTTTTAACTCCATGGTAGTTCCTGATTTTTATTTCTTTCCACATTGTAAAGCAATGCTGAAGGTGACCAAAATATACAATAATCTCCTTTGACCAGTTAATGTTGAGATGTATCTGCTACTCATGATATGTAAAGTCTTCGTAATGGCTCTAATCCGAGGTGCTATTCATTGGTGATTGGTGATGATAATTGCATTCTGCAAATGCACTTGTTCCTGTAAGAACTATTCCAGAAAGGCTGACCTCCTTGTCTTATAATAACGACTGACTTTTCTTGTTGTTGTTACGTAATTATACAACTTGGCAGAAGTTTTATGCCAGATGCAGATGGTGCAAGCCTTCTATTTCATCTGGGCTTGAGACCGCCATTGCATCCAGTGGCTGGATTTCGGGCATTGGATGGGAATTGAACCCTGGCGTTCCACATGTCAGTCAAGAAACCTACCACTTAACCACCAATGCCCCTAATGAGTGGCTGGATAAATTGTGTAATCTTTTAAATTACCAAAAAAGATGAATATAGTGACACAAAAAAACTCCTGTAATTTATGCCAGACAAATTATCCTTCTTTGTTCCTTTGACCTAGTTAGCATTAGCCAAAGTACGCAAACATGTTCTCAGCCTTAGCACTGATACGTATGAGGTTTTCGGCTCTCAATCACAAACTAAATGAAGAAGAAAATGTTTTCATGTTGAAATGAGTTCATTTATATATCGTTTGACCCTCAAGAAACCAATCATTCTTATACTGAGTTCCCGTACATAATTACAAGTCTACAGATAATCATACAGACAAACAATATTGCAAAAGACTTATGGTACTATGTACCACAACACAAAACTAGCCTTCCCAATGTATATTTCTGTCTGTAGGAGAGATTATGAACGGCAGAGAGAATGGTTAAAAATAGACAGTCTATGATATGTGCATCAGCAAATAGACTGTAGTAGGTATTGTGTTTACCAACTTTAGCATCTGTGATTGATATGTTTGAACTAAATGTAAGTACAGTGGAAGTATGTGTCTGTCCTGTCCTACTGTATCTCATCATGCGCCAACAAAGGACAGGTGTTGAAGGCAGCTTGTCAGAGACAGCAGATTAAAAAAGGCATATGGGTTTCACTAAAGCTTGGAAAATGTCAGAGGTCACTAAGGACAGAACGTACACCATTTTCCTTGTTTCCTTGAGACTTTACATAAAACTACACAATGTGAGGCTTTTTTTTTTTTTTTTTCATTTTTGTGATATGCAGATATCAGCTGCTGTTATCTGATGATGTGAAGGGCATTTTAAAGGGCTTTTTCAAGCTGTGACTATTTCATTGGTATTCTTTATGTAGGGAACAAAAAGGTCATTCAAGATTATTATAGGACAAAGATAGGAGACTTTAAACAGGTGAGGTTGTAATCAGGAACTGTGTTAAGATTGCAGGAAAACGTATACTGTGTGGTCTAAGATACAAAGCAATGCTGTTTCGAATTTAAGGAGTATCAAGTGTCAGCACTTTGTAACAGTTAGACTTTGGGTTTCCTCACATGGGACAGACTTTGAGATGGAAAAAGGAGGGTTAAATGAGAGATTGTGAGAGATTGACTATATCTGCTTTGATATAAGTGATAACTTGTGTTGTGGATGTTAAATGACATAAATATCCATATGATTTGATAAAACCTGTGATGTTTTACACTAATAAATCCAAATTGGTAGTCTGACAAGTGTAGAAGATTTCTGAACAAGTGTAGAACTAGCCTAATCTGCATGTTTTTGGATTGTGGGAGGAAACCATAGAACCTGGAGGAAACCCACCAAGCACATGGAGAACATGGAAATACCATGCACACAGACCTGACACAGGCTAACCACGGTGCTAACAGTGCTAACACATGAGGCAGTGGTGGCGAAAGGCGCAGGGCTAAAGCACTGAGTTACTGATCGGAAGATCGGCGGTCCCTCACCACCAGGTTGCCACTGTTGGGCCCTTGAGCAAGGCCCTTAACCTTATCTGCTCCAGGGGCGCTGTATCATGGCTGACCCTGCGCTCTGACCCCAGTTAGGCTGGGATATGCGAAGAAGCAATTTCACTGTAGTAATGTATGTGTGATAAATACTGTAAAGGCTTAACTTAATTTAACTAGCCTGCGACTCACTGCTGTTGCAAGCTAGGATTGCCGGACCGTGCTAACAGGCTAATGTGTCTTATTGTGGTTAGTTCACTATTAACTGGCTAATTTATTGGACAGAAACAATAACTGAACTTGTAACTGACCTGGCTTTCTTTTGTTTTGTGTTGACTGGATTATGGACAAGAGGAACTGTGGTTAAATAATAATAACTGACTGTTAAATTGTGAGTCCACGAAGCCAACATATCAGGTCAGTCTCCTATTCTTTACATAGAATGAATTAATCTTTAGAGTGTATACACCTTCAAACATTATGCTTAAATGATGTGAATAATTAGTTTGTTTTATTTGTCAGTTATTTATTTTAAATTATAAGTTTGTAGAAGGTTAAATTGCTGTGTTTTAATAGACAGTTTTTTTCCCCCTGCTTTTGGTGCTATTACCGCTAGTATGTAAAAGCAGCGCCCTTTAATTTATCCCGTGGCTAGATTAACCGTGTTTTCAGGAAGAGTGGCTGGCTTACCCGCAGTTCATTAAATCCTGTCCATAATCAATTCGACACAAAACAAAAGAAAGTATTCCGTTCAAGTCTGGTCCAGTAAATTAACTGAACTAACTCACGATAACTCACATTAGCCTGTTAGTGCATCTAGAAAACCTAGCTTGCATCACCAGCAAGTACCAGGCTGTGTTGTTTAGGCTGGGAATGTGTAGAAACCTCTTTTGGTAGGTTTGATTGACAGGTCATGCGCAAGGTACACATCGGATAACGAATGCGACAGCAATGAATAATGAAGGCCCGCATCGAATGATGACATTGCAAGTGACGAAAGCTACACATAGACCTTAAAATAGAAAAGAGTGACGCTGAATTTAATGATTTTAACGAATGTTCTTTTGTCTTTTCTTATTCAATGCCTGACATTTAATCATTCCATCTCTGTTTGTTATTTGATGTATAGAAGACCTGTTGATTTATAGCAGAAGGTTTTTCATTAATTGTAATGTGTATTTTTTAACAGATGTTTTATTATCAGGCATCAATATTTATTATTTGATCTTCATTATTAGATACGAATATTAATTATATGATATTATTTCTTTAGTGCAAATATTCATTATTTGGAATAAGTGCATTTGTCTTGGCATTTTTGTCATTAGATATAATGATTCATTAGTGTAACTGCATTCTGCATTTTCAGAATCTGAAACAAAAAAGCTTAGACAGGTTGCCATGGTATCATACACATAAAATATATATTTTTAATAAAATTAGCACATAGTTCTAGAACATACAGTATGTGTCCTTCACGTTGTTCAGTACTCATCATTATACATAGCACTTCCTCTAGATGGAAGCATTTGCACCAGTTAAGGGCTCAATTGCACTAAACAGCTGACTCATTGTAAATAATTCATAAACCAATAGCAGCAGCAGCGTTCATAAGGCAGCTTTGTTTTAAATGAAAAAGAGCTTAAACCAAGACTGCACTGTCAGGATGACTAATATAAACCAAGATTGCACTGTCAGGATGACTAATATTTTTTTTAGAGTACATATCCAAAACTTTGTAGAACCTGACCATCATACTAGTGTTTTTTAAACATCCCATTCCAGATTTAGTCCCCACTTTGCTTTTACAAGAACCTCCTCTTTTCTAGTCTGGTTTGGAGAGTTACTGTGGAGATTCACATTCATATAGATACATGAGCATTAGGTTGGGCCCTGATGTCAGTTATGGATGTCTGGGGTGCAGTCCAGAAAGCCTAGGGCATCGTCATGCTGGAACAGGTTTGGACTAGACATTTTGGCTCCAGTGAGGGGACATTTCAACTCTACAGCATATAAATTAAATCTGAGCAACGACATGCTTCCAGCTTTTTTTGACAACAGTTTCAGGTTCACATATAATCAGGTATCCATAAAACTGGTCAAATAGTGTATAATATTGCATAATTATTTACATAATAGCTGAAAAGCTTTGTTTTGGTGATCTGTAAAGAATTTGTATTGAATGTATCGAATTTCCCCTGAGACACATTCATACCTGGACCAGTACAGATCCTGATATGAAACTTGATATGTAATCTAACATTGTTTACTAATATTCTACTGCCTTATTTCTGTCAAATAAATATTCTGTGATATATTGCAGATAGGCCAAGGTAGCCCTGATGGATTTTGGAAAACAACGCTCTTTACTTCTGACCTTCCTCTGGTGCTTGGCAAGTTTTCAAAAGAGAAGTGAAAGGCTTTATTTGTAGACAGTCTTCATGATTTGTTTCTAGAGTTGCTTCCCTGGAACCAGGAGGTTCTAAAGAACTGCTCCAGAGTTGGCAGCACAGATAGACATCAATTATAGCATGCAATTTTATGCAAACATCTAGAAAATTGCAAAACATCCATACTGAAACAGATTATGATGTAGTAATTGAAGGTCAGACATTACTAGATTTGTACGCACTATACATCCTCATTCAGTTTGTACCTGTACAAAAAAAAAATCTATCTCCAAAAACGTACCTTGAGAATATTTCGTGATAAAAACCCAACAAATCTGACTTGCTGAAGGAATTCTGTGCCAGAAACACAAGAAAGCATGATTATCAGTAATGAAGTGTAAATGTGTTTCAAGACCTATAAACAGTCATCATGCAAATCATGCACATTTACCTCAATCTTTGTTGAGGTAATCTCCCTCATCTGAACTTTCACTCTAGTTAGGAAATAAAAAAATAATAATAAATAAAAAATTAAATGCCCTGAATGATCAGGAGGTGATGTAATCATCTGCCTGCCAACAGACAGCAAATTATTCAGGTTCTAGTTCTTCTGCACCATCAGTCATGTGCAGTTGTGCAAGCTTCAGTTGTTCTACTCACAGTTGTTACTCTTTTCCTAAAATCAACCTGTTCTTTTTTGCTTTGTTTGTTTTTTAGATTGATGCAATGTAGCTAAGACATTAAGTCGAACGTGGGTTGATGTTCAATGACAGTTGCTGTCTCACGTGCATCAAATATAGTTATGCAATGTGCGAGGTGAAGTGGTGAGCAGAGTATCAACATGTGCTGCCTAACCAGAAGCACATTGAGGCTGTGCTGCATAATTAGAAGGCAGGCCAAGACACAGCGTGTGTTATCTGAGGCATTTGAGACAAAATATGGCAGATTACATGAGGGCTTGTCGCAGATTGCTGCAGTGGTTTAAAAGTCACTAGGTTAAAAATCATGTGATAGGATTCTGGATGTTTTTTTAAATCAAATGCTAACATATTTAGCATTTGAGCTAAGCTAGGTTATGTGTTGTCATGCTGTTTGTTACAGTACGTACACCGTCTAGTTTGCACATACTGCATTAGAAAGAAACGCACAACTTCCTTTAATTATAATTTTTTTTCTCTTTAGATATCCACTGTTGCTGTATGAGAAAAATAAAATAATGTGATGCTTACAACCATGCATAATAGTATCAAAACCTAAAATAAAATAAAAAAGGACATCAGCCATGGTTCCGAGATTGTGTGGAGATCATTGGGTGGAGAAGTAATTTGCAGTGTTCCCTGTGCTGCCCTTTTGATTCATAGAAGTCTGTGCTTTTGTTATAGCTGGAAATATTGTGATAGACGTAGGACAAGGCATTCAAGCGTTTCTTGAAGATTCTCTTGTCCTAAATGATATCGACATGTCCATCATACTACTCCAACAGGGCCGGGCAGAACAAACATATGATCATCATGGCCTGAAATGCAAGAGCATGGGAAAGCTGAAGAGTTCAACAATTTGCCCAGATTTTTAAATGAACATTTTAGAAAAATCTGAAATGAAACAAGATGCATCCACAGTGCACATGAAACGTTGCCTGTTTTAAAGATTATGATGAGGATGATGGGAATAATAAGTCCAATGGTGGAAATACCATCACCTGATGTCAGATAACTGTCACATTCTAACCTCATGGTGAATTAAAATGTTTTGCATGCTATATTCAGCAAATTCATATCTAATCTTTGAATAGGAAAGAGAATAGGCAAATAGATAGGCATTATGTACTGTAGCAGGGACCATTGATTTAAGATAACAGTTTGCTGTTGTTACTTGCCAATGTAAAGACTTCTTGCAAATAAAGCACTAGTACCACAGGAAACTGTGTACACCTCATGACGTGGCAAACCTCTGATGAAGGATTTATTTTCAGGAAGCCATTGGACATAAAGACCAATAAAATCCTTTACCATTAATTTCTTTCACCTAAAAACAAACTTCCTGATATATGTGTGTACACATCATATCAATTCAAAACTCCTAAGCTCAAGGGGACTCAATGTTCCTACAAGCAACCGGTCAAGTTCAAGTGCCAAATTCACTAACAATGAAAATTTTGTCATAATCATATGTACTTTATCATCGTGCCAATGTGTTCACTTTTTACACAGTCAAGGATTAAACTATGAAAGCAGCCCAGCTTGAAACGAAAGCTTTACAACGAGCGATTTAAGCTATATTGCTTAGACATGTGCTCATTCGGAAAGTTTAACTGATTTATTAGAAATGTTTTGTTCAGTTCATCCCTGCATATCACGCAAATGTGTTGTGATGTACAAGGACAGGCCACTTTTGGCAGTTACTATGGAATAACAACTCTGAGTCATCCTGCAGTTTACAGAGTTTCAGGTTTTGGATCGTGAGTTTAGGGATTGTTTGGTTAATATACTAAATAACTGAACTTATGAATCACTGTTTAGCTTGTCCTTCCAGTCCACTAACTTGTCAGGACATTTGTTATAAAGAATGTGGAATAGTGCAGAAAAAAAGGTTATTGCTTTGATAATCATGAGAGAAACCTCCAGACATAAGATGTGAAAAATAAAAAATCTCAGTGGATGTAATAATATAAAATTTTTACTGCATTAGAAACATACTTGTCTGTTGGCAAGTAACTAAACAAGGATAAAAACTCTCTGAAGGGAAATGGGAAAATAGTGAGTAACTGATGGGACTCCTTCCCGCTGATAATGTGTACAAATTTAACCTACCTAAAATAAGGTTTTTCTTTTGCACCATTTTTTATTATTGGTCAAAACATGGTATGAGTGCTAAAAAGTGTCGCACCTACGAGAAAAGGCTCATTTTCAGATAGGATCATATAACACCATTTTTTTATCATACTTAATGCATAATTCATAATTACATTAATTTATAATACTTTATCTCTGATCCTTTGTTTTTGTAAATATGCATACACATTAATATTTTTATCAGATAAAAAGAAACACATTTGCACAATACAATTTTATGCCCTTTGATATAGTGTCTCTTTTCAATTATATTAATTATTATTCAGATGAAACTTGGCAAATTTAGATTTTACATGAAAATATCAAACCCCGAACATTTGTATAATATGAAAGTGTAAAAAAAAAAAAAAAAGTATATAGAACTATGAATAATTATTTTTGCTTTAAAAAATGGCCATTTGGGGCACATCATCTTTCCAAAACTAGTCCCAGTTCTTGGTTTTGGGCTAAAACTCAGACTCATATCATTTATGTTAACAGTTAGTTCCAACCAATCAATCTGATTTTATGAGAGGCATTCCAGTGGTGATAATGGGTGTTAACACAACTGTGGTGACAATCTAACACAATTTTTGTCCTTGAATAGTAATTGTTATTTCCTACTAGTTTACACCTAGAAAGGTTGTAAAATGTGTACAATTTCCTTTAAACTTTGTTTTTGTAATCAGGAGAACGATAATCCTGAAATGCAAAGTATTTCTAAGAGAGTTGGAAATTGTGAACTTTCTGGCTTACACAAAGTCATAACAAGACCAAAATTATCATATGAAAACACATTTATTTTTAAATTGTGCAAAACAGCTTAAAAGTGAGTAGTTTTACTTCAAATTGCTGCAAATTGCTTTCACGTATTAGAGTCGAAATGTAATTACCCACCATGTTTTCACTGTATGCACCTTGGTAGCGGAGTTCAAAGTCAAGAATGTTTTGATGAAAGCGTTTGCCTTGTTCTTTTTTGTACGAACCCCTGTTCTCTTTATATATGTCAAGATGAACGTTGAGTATATGCACTTTGAATTACATTCTGAAGCCCATTTTGCAGAAGTTTTGCACCATGGTGTTTACAAGTTCTACATAGGCTTTGTGATTTCCAAGGAATCCTCAAACCACTGCAACAAACCTGTTCCATTCAACCTGTTTATTGAGTGCTCTGACAAACTGTTTCATCAAGCCCAATTTTTTCCCCAATGATGAAAACAATAGTTTTCGTAGGTCTACCAGTGGCTTCCATTTGACATTGTTTCTGCACACATTGAACGCAGTTTACTCTGGCCACTCTCACTTGAGGTAGTGTACCGCAGTGTCCCTGCTGTCCCATAGGCAAACATTGCATGGATACTCGGTGAAGCCACCTTGGAGACCCATTAGGAATGCCACCATTTTGAAGTCTCTGATCACCTCCCAGCGGTAGTCCTCATATTTCAAAGCATCTAACAATAGTTTAACATTGCTGTATTTCTCTTTATGCTGCACTGAGTGAGCCAGTGGAAGAAATGGATACATGTTTCCTTTATGAAGCAGCACAGCTTTGAGGCTACTGCTTGAACTGTCAATGAAAAGGCACCACTCATTGGGGTTACAGGAAATTCCAATTGCTTTAAACATCGTTGCAGAAGCAAAGCTCATCTTGATGGCTGAAGAACCTTAAAAAATACATGTGACGCTTTATCTGACCTTCTACATGCACACTTTTATCTAGCTCAGCTTTGGACTTTTGTGAGACCATGGTTTCCCACCAAGTCATTGAGGGCTGTCTGGTTGGGGTAGTATGGGTTTCTTCTTTCTACTGCATCTCTGTAATCTGGATCAACAACTTGCTGAAAGTGTTGCTTTCTTCTGAAGACTGATCTCTCTTATTGGGTGAGTAGGCAAGCGGAGCTCTGAGATGGGTGACTCTGGGGCGATGGAAGATTGAATGTCTGGATATATGATAGCAAGTGCATTCTTCCCACATTGACATTTGGAAATGTTGACCATGCAAAATAAATAAATAAATAAATAAACAAATAAGTTGCTTCAAGAAAATTCTGGAAACTTCTAAAAACTTCTGCACAATTATACTTCAGCAGCTCACCTATTTAATGGGAATTTTAAAACTGTTTAAAAATGGCTGTTCAGGTTACAAAAGCAAAGTTTAAGCAGAACTAATATATTTTATTTTAAATAGAAAATAACACTTTCAGACCAAAGACAAGAAAAAAATCAAAATTTTGTTACATTGTGGGAATTAACACTCCATAACTGTTAAGCCCAGAGGTTAATCGAACTGATATTCTAAAGCAGAATAAGTGGAAATATGAAGAGAAACGTACACGATTTACATGACTGACCATCATTTCCATGTTTTATTCAACTCACCTTTTGGCTACATAGTAATAATAATAATAATAATAATAATAATAATAATAATAATAATAATAAAATTCGACCCTGTTAATTACACTAACTGTTTGTCAGGGTAAGTCAGTTCCATCAGATGCAGAAGGATTTGTATTGGTGGAGCAAAATAACTGATTAAATAAAGAAACAAATCATTATCTGTTAAATAAATTGTGTTTTTGGAACAGTAACATAAAAGCAATACCACATTCGGCCACATCACAGCCATGCTACATCTGGCAATACAGCACTTCCTCTCATGTGATATTGCTTAAATATACAGTATGTTAATGTACTTAAACCCCTTTGTGTTTTTTATTAGATGCCTGAACGTTTGAAGTATTTAAATTTACTTGAACGGTATTAAACATTGAAAAATGAAATGATAATGTGTCTTAAGGTATCCATGGTATACTTACCTGTATTTACTCTTATAGTAGAGATTTGCAATTAAATCTGAAGTCATTATTCATCAAGAAGATCCAACAAGAAACTGTAAGCATTTAAACACTGAGATGTGTAAATTTTGTGATTTAGTAGTGACAGGTTTGTATATTATTGAATTCACATAGATGGATGCTGTAGTAGGAGTTAATCTGCACAGAAGAAATTATAGGCTTACTGAGCAAGCGATAAAAGCAACCCAGCTTTTCCTGCCAACTAAAATGATTACAGACTGCCAGACTAGACCTAACCACTGATATATTGTATGAAGCCAAAGGAATGCATCATCACGAACAATAATAATTTCAGACAAGTTAAGCTTTTCAACACATGAAACCTACATGATTATCTAAGAATACTAGTATTCCAATTGTATTTATAATTATATATAATTATAAATATAAAATGATAAAAAAAAATTATAATTTATATATTATATATAATAATTATATAATTACTACCACATCCCAATACAGTCCTGACCTCATTCCAAGACCTTTCCACTTTTGGGCCATTACAGGAGTTCCTGGGAGGCCAGGGTTTCAAACGATCATGGATCCAGCCTATGGAGAAAACTTTTTTACCTGGTATTAGAACACAAGTGAAACACTGGGATAAGTGCATTAGTGTAGTAGGGGATTATATAGAGAAATAAAAGTAGGTTTTACTCTCATATTGCTGTTCTGTTATTTTAAAGTCCCATACAAGACTCATACATTCACAAAAATGAGATCTTATAATAGTCCCTGTTAACACAGATGCCATTAATAATATGATGTTCAGAAATTGTTTTGGCGTTATCGCATTAAATGTGTAAGCTCACTGGAGTCGTAAGTGTAGAAGTAACAATAATAACATAATAACAACAAAACAATTAAAAAATTATTCTTACCTGGAGTGCACACATCTTTCCACGTTAGACCATTAGCTGGTACTACCACTGTAATATGTCTGGAATAATTCTAACAGTAAGTACCTGTTTTATTTCCCTTCACTATGTGAGGAGACAAGAATACACATCTGGCATGTCATGCTGAACAGATTGACAAATGTCTTCACTCGAAATCAAACTGCACAGTGTTTCAGTTTTCAGCTTTTAGATGCAGCTGGACTTTTTAGGGATTTTATTTAGAGAACTGTTTCTCATTTATGTAGACAGTAAGTATTTTTTAAAAAGTGTACTGTATACATGTGGCAATCAAAACAGACGTCGCCATGATGTTCTTCCAAACCAAGCTCCACAAAATAAACTGACATTTCAAGAGGCTGTGGTTTGCAGCTTGCTGGCTTTTATGCATCTAAACCAGTCCTAAAATAGGTTGCGAATTTCTTTCTCATACTGAAAATGACCAACTTGTGTCCTGGTAGATGAGTGCATTATGCAGTCTAAATGATAGCTAGAGGACTCAAACACTTGAAGAAAAAAAAAGAAGTTTTTCCATTGCAGTTTTCCCAGTGTTTCACACTGTACCATTTAAAATGTGCTAATAACAGTGCTGTCACAGTACAGCTGTTACATTTAACAGTGGGAGGAAATAAGTCAAGAATTTGACCGTAGTAAAACTGCAGCTTGCGTGCATTCTCTTTGAGATGCTCCAAAGATTTGAGATGCACAGTGATGTATGGAATTGTTTAATATGCGAAGTGATCTACCTGTTTCAGTTTTGTATTAATGTAAGAAATGTAGATGAGGAACTATGAAATTGCACGTAGCAGTGATTAGGGAACTGTGTGGTGGAATATCAGGAATTTTGAGTACTGCTCCCTAAAGAAGAGGGCCAGAGGCCTCAACAGCTGTTCCTCTTCTCTTTTTAGTGTCAGGCCACAGCTGCAGGCTGCTGAATAGAACCTTTCCATTAAAAAAAAAAAAGGCATTAAGAGGAAAGGATTTTTGAGCATGTCCAACACAAATGTAAACGTATACACACTGTAAACCCAAATAAGTTGGCAAAACTCAAAGAATTTGAGGTAATCAGTTACATAGAATTTTTAAAGTAATGACATTTCTAATTTTAAGTATCACTTTTTAAGTTTGTTGTACTCATTCATATTAATCGTTCTTTACTTGCATTATTGAGTATCCTAACTCATACTATTTAAAAGCAATTATAATTTTTTTTTAGTTGTTGCAAATCAAATAAATTGTTATTGGTCTTTCGGGTGCTCCCGGCAGTGGGTCGCCACAGCAGACAATCCGGTCCGCACACAAGCTTGGCACAGGTTTTACACCAGATGCCCTTCCTGATGCAATCCTCCTATTTTATCTGGGCTTGGGACAGGCACTTCATCCAGTTGTTGGGAATCGAACCCGGGCCTTTCGCATGGCAGACGAAACACCTACCCCTGAGCCACCAGTGCCCTATTGCCTTGATGATGTCAGACACAAAACCGCTAGTCTGAAAGATTTTAAGTTTGTGGAACTTTAAGGTGACAGATAGTGTTACTTAAGTACTTACAGTTACTTCAAATATCAAATCTGTTCAGCTAACTTGAAAACTGCCATTTCTACAAACTCATGAATACCAAAAAGTTCTAAATACTCATCAAGGTCTATTCATTTTAACTAATCGTTATTATTTAAGTTAACAGAACTCAATATGTTTAATTACTTTGAGCATTAGGGTTTACATGCATTAATTCAATTCAATTCAATTCAATTTTATTTCTATAGCGCTTTTAACAATGGTCATTGTCTCAAAGCAGCTTCACAGAAATTAAAAGAAAATGAAAAGAAGACTTATGGAAATGTATATATGTGTAAGAAAAATGTGTCTAGATAATGAGATTGTCCCTGATGAGCAAGCCAAGGGTGACGGCGACAGTGGCAAGGAAAAACTCCCTGAGATGGCAATAGGAAGACAATCTGCATGTTTGTGTTTTATTGGGTGGCTTCAGTAATGATAGATTTCTATGTAGGTTGATTCTTGTATTTAGCTCATCTTTTATTTTTACAGTTTTGTTTTTACACTTTAGGTGACAACACACACATACTGTAAAATACTGTATATATCCAAACCTTCATATACATGGATTTTATTAACGTCTCGGGTTACTTAGCTGCACGCAGCATCTCGTTCCCGCTTTATCAGGGAACAGGGTTACAGCTAAGTAACCCGAGACGTTCCCTTTCAAAAGCTACACTCGATGCTGCGTGAAATCGCTATGGGAACGAGAATACCAACGCCGCCACACTGCAAGTGTCTGGACCCCCAGGTTGTGTAGCATTTGCGCACAATAGTCAAGGAGGTCTCAGGCCTAGCTCTGGGATGCTGACTCAAGGATCTGCGAGCCCGGAGTAGCATTGACATCCACTCAACTCAACTCAACTCATCTTCATTTGTATAGCACTAAGAAAAAAAATAATAATATTAATAAAATAATAATAATAATAATAATAAAATAATAATAATAATAAAATATTAAAAAGGAACATAATTAAAATCACATCACACACAATCTCATGTTGGTTTAAATGCCAAATGAAACATGTGAGTTTTGAGATGGGACTTAAACACCCTCAGTGATGTGGCCTCACGAATGATCAAGGGTAGGTCATTCCGCAATTTGAGTGCCGCCACAGAGAACGCCCGATCACCCCTGAACTTGCACTTGGTCTTGGGTACCATCAGCAGAAGTTTATCTGATGATCTTAGAGTCCGTGATGGAGCATATGGCTTAAGCAGATCCAAGCGGTAGGGCAGGGCAAGGCCATGTAAACATTTAAACGTGACCAAAAGAATTTTAAAATTAATTCGTTACTGTACCGGGAGCCAATGAAGAGAAGCCAGAACTGGAGAGATATGTTCTCTTTTACGTGTAGACGTTAATAGTCGAGCAGCGGAATTTTGGATCAGCTGTAGCCGATGTAATGCTGCTTGAGAAACCCCAAAATACAGGGCATTGCAGTAATCAATACGAGTGGTGATGAAAGTGTGGATGGCTATTTCGAAAAGCCTAAAGGACAAAACAGGTTTAAGTTTTGCCAATTGCCTTAACTGAAAGAAACTGGACCGAACCACAGCACTGATCTGTTTATCAAATTTAAGGTCATGGTCAAAAATAACACCTAAGTTTGATGCTGTGGGTTTAACATACTGCTCCAAAGCTCCTAAATCCAGTGGTGGAACTCTGCCTCTGGCACCAGGACCAAATACCAAAACCTCTGTCTTTTTATCATTAAAATGTAAAAAAATTTGGGCTAACCATGCCTTTATGTCATCTAGACATGTTGACAGAGCCTTAACAGAGTAGCCTTCCTTCTGCATTAATGGGAGATAGATTTGACTGTCGTCTGCATAGCAATGAAAGGAGATGCCATGTTTTCTCAGGATATAACCGACCGGCAACAAATATAAAGAGAAAAGAAGGGGTCCAAGGATAGAACCCTGTGGGACTCCATATGTCAGAGGAGCTGATGAGGATTCCAGATCTCCAAGGCTAACCAAAAAATGTTCTATCAGTAAGATAGGACCTAAACCAATCTAGAGCTGCCCCCATAATTCCCACCCAGTGTTCTAGGCGTGACAGAAGGATGGCATGGTCTACTGTGTCAAAGGCAGCTGTTAAATCAAGCAGCAGAAGAATCACAGAATCACAGAATCACCAGAATCCGTAATATGATAAATGTCATTTAAGACCCTTAACAGAGCTGTTTCAGTACTGTGAAGAGCCTTGAAACCAGACTGAAAAACCTCAAGAATTCCATGCTCACTAAGATAACTTATTAGTTGTGTATAAACTACTTTCTCCAAAATCTTAGACAGAAATGGTAGCTTGGAGATTGGTCTGTAATTAGAAAACACAGACGGATCAAGATTAGGTTTCTTTAACAAAGGTTTCACAACTGCATGTTTAAAATTTCTGGGTACCACCCCAGATCCCAAGCTGCTATTTATAATATTTAAAACTATAGGACCTAGAATGGGAGCCAATTCTTTGAAAAGATGCGGAGGAATGGGATCAGCAGGAGATCCTGCAGGCTTCATAATATTAATAATCTTTAACAGAAAGGAAAGAGAGATAGGCTCAAACTGGTTAAAAACAGCAGAGCTAGAGAGAGAAGTAGAGATAGATGGGTCACAAGCAGGAGATGTAATAAGAGCCCTTGTAGAAGAAACCTTATCAATAAAAAACTGGAGAAAGTTTTCACACACTGCATAAGAGCTTTTGAAACTGACAATTTGGGGGCCATTAAGAATAACATTAAATGACTGAAATAAAACGCGAGGCTTATGACAATTAGCTAATATTAACTCAGAGAAATGTTTGGTTTTTGCAGCTTTTACAGTTTTCTGATAAAGACGCCAACTGTCTCTCAATGAAATAAAAGACACTTGCAACTTGTCCTTTTTCCATTTTCGTTCCATTTTACGACACGCGTCTGACAGCACGAGTCTCAACGTTTAACCATGGTTCAGATTTAACTTTGGGGCGCCTGATTTTTAATGGAGCCACAGAGTCCAAGGCAGCCTTACAGGTGGAATGGAACCAGGATGCTAGTGCCTCAGTGTCAAAGCCAGCAACAGAAGCGTACTCCGAGATGTCATCATCACAGCTCCGGTTAAACGCATCAGAGAACAGAGCGGCGGTGGAGGAGTTAAACACGCGACAGCGCCGTACACACGCGCAAGGTTTAACATCATTATTCGGTCAAACAGAATCAAACAAAACAGGCATATGATCAGAAAATACAGCATCACAGACTTCAATGTTAGAAATAGATAATCCATGTGATAAAACAAGATCAAGGGTATGCCCCTGCTCCTGTGTGGGGCCAGACACTGACTGCACAAAACCAAACGAATCAATTAAACTTAAAAAATCTTTAGCCATCAGATTTTCAGGGCAACAAACATGAACATTAAAATCACCCACAAGAAGGACATCATATTTAGACATCATTTCCGCCAAAAACCTTATTATACTTAGGTGGATGATAAATTACTCCACACAGCACTGTGTGAGAGCGGCCAATCTCAAATACGTTCAGCTCAAAGCTGGAAAAAGTCTCCGGCGACCTGGAACTGCACCGCGGTAGAGGTGAGCAGGTATTCCCGATAACAGTGGGGGAAGTGATTTTGCTCTTTATTCTCAAACCGTGTTAAATTTTCCACAGCAGGCCGAAGGTTCAAGAGTGTTTGGCGGTCAAATACCAACAGAGAGTTAACTTTTTGAGTAGCAAGTAGCAAAAACTATAATAATAATCCTAATAATAATGTCAACAGAAAACGGAAAACGGCAAGCCACACACACTGGCGCCATCTTTCTCCCTAAGAGCCCTATAAAATCTAACAAACATGTGTGGATCGGACCAGCCTGCCGCATCACACACCTGCTGCAGGGGGAGGCCTCTTGCCAGAGCAATTGATGAGGCAATCCCCCTGGTTGAATGAGCCCTGATTCCCAGAGGTGAAGTGTGACCATGCGCCTCATAGGCTAGGGCAATAGCATCTCTCACCCAGTGTGACAGAGTCTGTCTAGTGGCGGCCGCCTCCCGGTTGCGACCCCCATGGCAAATAAAGAGCTGCTCTGACTTACACCACTGGCTAGTGCGGTGGACGTAAATGTAAAGAGCACCTACTGGTCACAGTAAGGGAAGTCTTTCCTGCTCCGGAGCTGTGAAAGGCGGAGGACAGAAGGCTTCAAGAACGACTGGGTACATGGTCGAGAATGGAACCTTGGGAAGATGGGCAGGATGGGGAGACTGACAGAGCCTGCAGATCCCCAATCCTCTTCAAAGAAGTGATAGCCATAAGAAAAACCATCTTAAGAGACAGAAGCCTGACAGGCGCTGACTCTAGTGGTTCGAAAGGGGTGTCAGCCAGGCCTTCGAGTACGATAGCTAAGTCCCACAAAGGAATCGTCGCTCTAGTGGGCGGCCTCAACCGTTTAGCTCCACGCATAAAACGGGCAACTAAATGGTGCTTCCCCACAGAAACCCTATCGGTCAGAGCATAACGCATAAAAAGGCGTAATCTGGGCCACGTGTGGGCCATCGCGTCCAGACCCAGGGGAGCTGGAGGAGTCAAAGAGTAGTAATGGGGACATTGTGCTGCCTCTTTTGAGGCAAAGAGGTCCACCTCTGCTACATAAAATCTTTCCTAGGTTTGACTGACTACTTTGGGGTGGAGTTTCCATTCCCCATGTGTCACAGCTTGTCTGGATAGCAAGTCCGCTCCTACATTCATATGCCCCGGAATGTAAATCGCCCTGAGGGACAGGAACTTGTCCTGTGCCCAAAGCAGAATCTGGTGCGCTAGCTTGTTCAAGCGGCGCGAGCGCAGTCCACCCTGGCAATTTATGTAAGAGACTACCGCGGTGTTGCCCACCCGCACTAGGACATGGCAGCCTCTCAACTGATGGAGGAAGTGTTTCAGGGCCAGAAACAGAGCCATCATTTCGAGGCAATTGGTGTGCCATGCAAGAAGATGACCTCTCCAGCTCCCTTGTGCTGGACGGCCATCTAAGACCGCACCCCAGCCCGTGAGGGAAGCGTCTGTCGTTAGCATCTTGTGATGACAAGACGGACCTAAAGTGGGACCCAAAGTCAGAAACCGGGGTCTGAATCACATAGAAAGGGTACAAAGCCCCCGGCGTGTAACCCTTATTAGCCTCTGGGGATTGGCCCTTGAATGAAATCCCCTGGCTCTTAGCCACAGCTTAAACGCCCTCATGTGCAGAAGGCCCAAAGGTATGGCCTATAGATCTGTCATGAACAGTCACCAACTGGCCTAGATTGATTTCCTTCAGGGTGAAGCACCTTAATAGAGAGTAGATCGCAATACTCACAGTCTCCCTGAAGCCCGAGGCGAGCGTGTTCTTCCTCCAAGCACTCGAAACAAAACTCGTGGAGATCGCCTTCCGAAAGAGATCTATCACATGGAGGCACGCATCTCTTAACCAACTCTGCCATATCGGTGAGTTAATGCTGTTTTTTTTTCTTTTGCTTTCGTTATCACTTCCACACACACATGCAAACACAAAGCGGTCCTGAAGACAAAAAGATCTAAGGAAGTTTCCGGTTCACTCCTATTTATAACCTGCAGGTGCACCTTATTTGGTGACGTCACCTGGCAGAGGTTATAAGCTGAAGTATTCGGCAGTTTTGACATACACAGGCTTCACAATCGGAGAACAAAGACATGTTCCCGTAGCGTTTTCACGCAGCAATGAGTGTAGCTTTTGAAAGGGAACACTATAGTTTACCTGGTGTTTATTATACAAGAAGGTCTTAACTGAATCAGCATTTACTTGTAAACAGGTTGTATCTAAGAACAATTTAAACAAAGGACCTGTTTGCTCCTGTTACATTCAAGTTACACCTAGTTACACAACAAAGACCGGTTTTAGCTGGTAAAATATGTTAAACAGTTGGTGGCGGAATTAATTTTCTTTAGACATCCAAACAGCTGAGTCACTGGAGGTAATCAAATGATGTTTTAAAGACTTAATTCTTCCTGAAGTACTTAAATTGGCACTTTATTTTGTTGTTCCATTTCTCACTATACACCAACCAGCCATTGATTATTATCAACTATACACCAGTAAGCTGGTGACAGGATCAATGCAACACAAAAGTGCTGAAAAAAAGTCAATGCTGGCTTGGATAGAAAGACATCAGAACACCCAGTGTACAAAGAGCTCAAGACTGCCAAGTTCACCATATCCAAATTAGATTTATCACCCATGGGATGCATAAGACACGTGAGCCTGATCCATTGAGATTCCACCCTGCAACCCACATCACCAAAAGAATCTGCTGCTAACATCCCAGTGCCAGACATAACAACACACTACTTGTGGAGGCATGTGCCGAGGGGGCAACGTGGCCCTGGTGGCGCAAGTGTAATCTATACATTGTAATGTTAAGGCTGATTAGTGTATAAATGTCCTTAACTGAGATTTTAGATTGTCCTAAAATTATAATGTATTTATTGATAGAGACTTTATAGTACTTTTCTAAGTCGCTCTGGATAAGGGTGTTTCCTAAATCCCATGAATTTAAATGTAAATAAAATGTATTACTGATACTGTCCCTAAACAATCTGTTTACTCAATTGAATTTTATTTGTATAGCAATATACAGAATGTATAACATTCATCTCTTTATGTGAAAGACAAAGGCTTTTAGCTAAATGAATCTGTCATTTCATTCTAAATTGATTTGCATCTAAACAGCATGAATATAATGTTTAACAATATACAGTACCAGTCAAAAGGTTGGGGACACATTCTTGAACACCTACATTCTAACACATAAGGAATTAGATAATTAACTAGCAACAACAGCAGTCGGTTGTTATTTTCTTGCTAGAACAGTATTGTCATGTGCATTTGCAAAACCAATCATGAAGACCATTGCAGGAAAGCAAAGAAGTTAATTTAGAGTTACCAGCCTCAAAAATCACCACTTAACAAACAGCACCTCAGATTAGGGCCTTTATGAAGTCTTTACAGTGCATAAGTAGCCCACGAATCTCAATATCAACTGTTCAAAGCTGATTATTGCATATTTTGGATGTCTTCAGCATTGTTTTACAGGGTAGGAAAAAAATCAAGAAGAACATTGCATTAAAATGTGTGTCCAAACCTTTGACTTGTAGTCTACATACTGTCAAGTAGTTTTACAGAAATACAGATACAGAATTAGGTCCCTACTGAGAAAAAAAAAAAAAAAAACAGAGTAAAACTCTAATGTTAAATAGAAACAGTGAGAGGAACAAAGGGAGCCCATACTTTTTTTTTTGGTGATACCAGATGCTATAAAATCATTATAGTATATAGTTATAGAACTGTAATGTAGAAAAGTGTCCTGCAATGATGCTCATTATGAACATATTGTGATTACTAAACTAGGGATGAGAACATGGCAGCTGGTTTATGATGCAGCTGGTTTATGATAAATCTAAAGAAGGTACAAATGTATAGTAAATGTAAGCAATGATCAGTTACATACCTTAGAACTGATAGCGTAACTGGTTCCTGAATACTAATAGGATGGCTTTACCCACTGCTGTAGTCTTCATCAAGTTTTTAATAAGAAACTGAAGTCTTGATTAAAGAGACTGTGGAAGATCAGGAAAGACCAAATGTTTACTCAGATAGGGACTTCTGTTTTTTTTTTTTTTTTTTTTTCGTGTACAGGATGCACGTGACACAAGGCGTCTGGCTAAAAGGCATGTCAGACACATCGAGCAATAATTCTTCCTTTAAATTTAGACTTAACAGCAAGTAAGAGTTTCACTGCTTAGCTGAGGATGGATTTAGGCCTATAATTTGACAACTGGGTTAAGTTCATTTTTCTTTTTTATCCTGGTTTGAGAACGGACCGTTTAAAATATTTACTGCACAGGCAAAAAAAAAAAAAGGAATGTAAATTTTCTTCAACTACCTCAGTCCAGAGGTTAATCAAAACCATAAGTTAATGTGTGTTCATAAGATTGAGGGTGTTTGCGCTGTTCTAGGCACATGTAGAGGTTGTACGGTATTGTATTGTTGTACCCTATCAAAGGGTAAATAGAAGCAATTTATTATTTTCCAGTTCAGTACTGCTGGTGTAGAATTACTTTTGCTTCCAGTCTCATCACTGTGAGTTGATTACATATTCTCATGTTTCATTTAATCTCTAGATTTCAGAATATTTTATACACAAATAATTATAATAAATAATTGACTAACTGACATGCCTTTATATATGAAAAATTAACAGAAGTGTTTCTTTACTATAGTTTTGCATAATAACTGGATAGATATAATAGATAAAATCTTACAAATATCACATTGCATTCCATCAAGCTAATAAGATATAAGGAAAAAACAGTCTTGATCACTGACATTGTAAGAATTTTTGACATTTTGCAAGAAACATAACCGGAAAAACATAATTTTATGTACAATATAATGTCTGAAGAAATAAAGCATGCATGTGAACAGTATCTGTGTAAAAGACGTATTTGTCTGCGGTGGGGGCTCGTCCGCTGCAAACAATATAGCCTGACCAAAGGCCAGGGCCATGGGCATCCAAAACACACTTTATAGTCTAGACAGCATTCTTCATTCCTCTGTTGAGTGTTTACACAGGCAGAGACAGACGCTGTGTCATACCTGATGAAAGACGAAAAAAACGCCAAGATATTAAGTCAAGTAGACATTGTTAAGACATTTTGCAATGATTAATCAAGTATTCTACAAAAAAAAAATTAACACTGTGACTTTATAACACAATTTATGCCAAAGGACTCCTGAATGCTCATTTGTGGTTAAAAGGTGATTTGTTGTTGTTGTTGTTGTTGTTGTTGTTGTTGTTGTTGTTGTTGTTGTTGTTGTTGTTTGTTTCAAAACATAATTTTTGTCCATAGTTCCAGTGAAAGGGGACACTTTGCCAGGGACTTGATCAGTGCACAGAACACATAAACAGATATTTTTGTTGTTGTTTCGGTAGAGTTTAAATATTCTAACAGAAAATCATTTCATACTGAGGGTTTAACAGTTTGCTCTTTGTTAATTACAGTTCACAAGAAACTTTTTGGGATTTTGGTTTAATAAACAAGAGGCAAACACTTATAACAAGTGACAGCATGAAGCAACACTCACTCACTCATCCGACGCTCGTCTATACCGCTTTATCCTGTATTTACACTGTAAACCCTAATGCTCAAAGTAACATATTGAGTACTGTTAACTTAAATAATTACAATTAGTTTAAAATAATTGACCTTGATGAGTATTTAGAATATTTTGGTATTTATGAGTTTGTAGAAATGACACTTTTCAAGTTAGCTGAACAGATTTGATATTTTAAGTAACTGTAAGTTCCACCAACTTAATATCTTTCAGACTAGTGATTCTGTGCCTGACGTCATCAGGGCAATGGGACACTGGTGGCTCATTGGTAGGTGTTTCGCCTGCCATGCGAAAGGCCCAGGTTCGATTCCCAACTGGATAAAGTGCTTGTTCCAAGCCCAGGTAAAATGGCAGGGTGGCATCAGGAGGAGGGCATCTGGTGTAAATCCATTGCCGGGAGCAGCTGAAAGACCAACAACAATTTATTTGATTTGCAACAACTAAAAAAAAATTATAATTGCTTTTAAATAGTATGAGTTAGACTCAATAATGCAAGTAAAGAACGATTAATATGAATGAGTACAACAAACTCAAAAACTGATTCTGTTTACTTAAATTTGGAAACATCATTACTTAAAAATTTGATGTAACTTATTACCTCAAATTTTTTGAGTTTTGCCAACTTATTCGGGTTTACAGTGCAGGGTCACAAGGGTCTGGAGCCTATCCCAGGAGTCTTAGGGCACAAGGCGGGATACACCCTGGACAGAGTGCCAATCCATTGCAAGGCACACACTCATATACACACATTCACACACTATGGTAAACTTGGGAAAGCCAATTAGCCTAGTCTGCATGTCTTTGGACTGTGGGAAGAAACTAGAGTACCCGGAGGAAACCCACCAAGGACTGGGAGAACATGCAAACTCCATGCGCACAGAGACGGAAATTGAACCAGTACACTATCGTTCTGCTACTGTAAGTAAAAATAATATAATATAATATTGTTTCAGAATATTTTATACATGAATAATTATAGGAAATATAACAAAATATATACAAATATATAAAAAAATAAATATGTAAAAAAAAACTAGAAAAAAAAAGAGAATCAGAAAAGAATGCATTAAAATTTTATATTATATTATATTATATTATATTATATTATATTATATTATATTATATTATATTATATTATATTATATTATATAAAATTTTTATGCATTCTTTTGTGGATATTATGGATAACAACTTGGATGAAAAAGTAAAACCTTAACTCAGTATTATTTAGTATCTCCCCTTTTGCTTTAATGACAATGTATAAGACCCTATAATCGATTTTAGATCAAATCCATGAGGGGGTTGTCTACACATTTGCTTCAATAGAAGATATTTGGAATTAGAAAATCTGCAAAGCATCTCAGACTTTTGTTTCCCTCTGTATGAACAGAAAGTTGCCTAAATAGGCTCAAAATATCTTTCACTGCTTATTATGCATTTATCATTTAATAAGATTAGAAGATTGCATGGAAATAAAACACTTATTAACAAAACTGTATGTATTGTTGTAGAATGATAATGCTTTCTTTCTGCTGTGTTTAAAAAATTGTTATGCTGCATGTCTTTGGACTGTGGAAGGAAATGTGAGGAAACCCACAGAGCATGGGGAGAACATGCACACAGAGACTGGAATCGAACCTGGCTGGGAATCAAACCCATACCCTGGAGGTGCAAGGCCAAAGTGTTAACCACTAAGCCACCGTGCTGCCTAATTTGTTGCTTAATAGATACAAATAAAGTTAACCTGATTAACCCTAAAGTATTTTAGATTTGTTTGTCCAAATCTTTGATTTTATTACTGTCAGTTTCACAAAGACCATTTAAAAACTAAAATGAGAAGTATAGCTTGTACTGTAGGCTACTGTTTAACAGCCCCAATGTTTAGTAAACCTTGTAATTAAATTTTCTGCAATTTATAGTTCAAGTAATGTGCATGGCTTTTAACCACCAAAATAAAGTATGTCGTCTTGAAAGATGTGTAGCTGTACCCATACTGACAGTTCCTGCCCTTCCAAACAAGGAACACAAAGAGCAACACACTCTTCATAGCTACTCCCTCCAGACTAACAGTGGATCCTGTTGTCCCCGGTTACAGTGACAGAAAAGACCCAGACAAAGAGGTATTTGGTGTGAATGGTAGGCAGTAGCTCACTAACTTTACTTTAAACAAAGGCTTTCCAGTGTGGCGAGCGTCACCCAAGGGCTTTCCAAAATCAGACATCGGTCAATGAACATTTGATGCCCATCATCAACAGTGTGAAAACAGAAGTAGAGAAAATAACTTCATTTCAGCCAAAAATGTGTTTGTCAAGTAACTTTGCAAACTTAAAGACATTTTAAGGACTGTTTCTAATCTTTAAAAAAAACATTGAATCATTTTGGGGAGCTGTAAATAGCAGAAGCAGTAGATGTGTCACTGTCACATATCTACCAAAGTGTAGCCAATGCCAAATATTTTGTGCATTACCCTCTCTAAAAACTAACCTGTTTTGCTCGCATCTCATCTGAAAAACCTCTTGTTTTAAATGACCTTGTGGTTATGTGGTCATACTACATTTCAGAACTTTTCCTTCTGTTTAGGTAAAAAAAAAAAAAAAAAAAAAAAAAAAATCATAGCTCCCTAAAATAAGAATGTAACTGAGGTTTTTGATGTTTTTTTCTTCTTAGTTAGCCAGCCACAATGTCTGTTGTTAGGTATGCATAAAAACTAATCTAACAAAACTACTGTAGAACAGGATCAGTAAACAGCATAGCTGATCTACTGTCATCTCATTGTCTTTACCTCATGTCTGTATGCAGGGGTAAAAACCTGTTACTTGAACTTTGTTAAAGCAAACACAATCTGGAAAAGTGGAACATAAAAGTCTGGCTCTGGGAGACAAGATAATTGAAACTAATGTGCATCAGTGTGCTTCCTCAATTCCTTATTTAGTCAGGACTGATTGAGAGAAGACTTCCAGCTTCCAGTATTTATTTTACCATAGCCAACATAAATAGGTCGTTTGTTTTGCCAGCCTGTAGAGTGTGTGAAGGGTAACCGGAATAGACTTAAAGTACAAGCTGGGAACAAAGTGAGGCGAGTGGCCAAAGATCATATGGTGAAAGAATTTCAGCTTGGCTTACAAAATGTACAAGCCATTTCATTTTTTTTGTTTCGAACATCTTTGAATGTGTGTAAATAATTTCTATACCCAATCATCTGAACAAGAGCATTTTTTAAGCGAAATAACCTTCCAGTTTAGGAATGAACCCAGAGTTACTGCGTCTCTAAAAGTTGCATTTAGAACTAACACATTTTTTTTTTATGTTGCCCGAATCTTTTTGTTCTGCCCAATATGCAGACAGTTCCAGAAGAGTCATTAACTTCTGTGAACTGTGTCCATCTTAAACTTTACAATGTGTTTGAGCAGCTTGGGTGAGAGGTGTTCCTATTGAGACAATGAACTTAAACCATGGGAGAATCTGTGAAGAATGCTGCAAACCTTTACATAGGTTTTGACCTTTACACACTTTTGGCTAAGGACAGTGTCTTCAACAATGGCCATTCATAGAGACAGATGTTTTCGGTGGCATGAAAAAAAAGGTGCTGTCTGCATTGTGAGATAGAAGTGCTGAAATGTGGGGAGATAAAAAATTCTCAAAAGCAGAGTACTGTACATGTTTTCTAAATTGGTATCTATCCCCATTGAATAGATGTGGGGGGGGGGAGTATATATAGTATATCTATCTATCTATCTATCTTCTATCTATCTATCTATCTATCTATCTATCTATCTATCTATCTATATATCTAGATACAGACCAAAAGTTTGGACACACCTTCTCATTCAAAGAGGTTGAATTTGTATAATGGCAAGAAAAAAGCAGCTAAGTAAAGAAAAACGAGTGGCCATCATTACTTTAAGAAATGAAGGTCAGTCAGTGCGAAAAATTGGGAAAACTTTGAAAGTGTCCCCAAGTGCAGTCACAAAAACCATCAAGCGCTACAAAGAAACTGGCTCACATGCGGACCGCCCCAGGAAAGGAAGACCAAGAGTCACCTCTGCTGCGGAGGATAAGTTCATCCGAGTCACCAGCCTCAGAAATCGCAGGTTAACAGCAGCTCAGATCAGAGACCAGGTGATGCCACACAGAGTTCTAGCAGCAGACACGTCTCTAGAACAACTGTTAAGAGGAGACTGTGTGCATCAGGCCTTCATGGTAGAATATCTGCTAGGAAACCACTGCTAAGGACAGGAAACAAGCAGAAGAGACGCGTTTGGGCTAAAGAACACAAGAAAGAACACAATAAAAAAAACTCTTTG